>CAAKHC010019116.1:0-14296 GCA_901007825.1 Macroramphosus scolopax
AATACAGTAGCTGCCCTAACAGAGGAAAGACCACCACCTGCCTCCAAGAGTGCAGAAACGCACGAAGGCAGTTTTATTAATATCAGACGGACGGAATCGCCTGCAAGTCAATCGTGTTTTATGAGCATAATAATGTTCTATATCTCAATATTATATCTCTAAAGGACATTCATCCATGTCGGGTTTTCAAGCTTTGGATTTCCTCCTAAAGGTGCCTTTTTATTAGCATGTGTAAGTGTGTGTGTGTGTGTGTGTGTGTGTGTGTGTGTGTCATCTCTTGCCTTGATGAGACGTGTGTTAAGATCCTGGATCAGCGGGTCCTGGGACTCTTTGAGGGAGAAGCTCTGCTCGGTCAGAGTCCTGGGAGGCCTGAACTCCTTCCTCCACCACCACAGAGTCATCCCCACCAGCACCGCCGTGAGCAATACTGGGAAACAGGCAATCGAACACTGATGGAAGCGCTCCACGTGGACAAACAAACACGCGTCAGCCTCATGATCACTCTGGTTGTCAGTGGACTTATTGTCTTATTTAAAAACTGCTATAGCAACTAAAACAAGTATTGCATCAGATATGTTCCCTTATTCCCAGTACCGTGTTCGTGGCAGCTCTTTACCCTGCTGCTGCATGTGTGTGACCGAGCGGGGGGGGTTACCATGGCAACATCACATGTAACATCCTCCAATTCCACAGCAGACATTGCGAAATTACATCTAATTCACTTCAGGAGGCAAACTGAGCATCGACAGAGAATCCGAGTGATGAAATGCATCAATATTTATCTTTTACAGTCAATATTTGATGACGAGTCGTTTGACGTCATAAAAATGTTCTAATGTATATTTATTCGCGATTCAAATGTCTGTTTGGCCATTTTTTATTTTAACGACCGACCTGTGGTGATCGACGCCCTTGCATGACAGACAGGTCACACCTCAGTTGGTTCTACATGTGACACGTTTGTGTTGATGTCGGGAAATGAAGCCGATCTTACTGATAAGAGAGAGGATTCCAGCGAATGCAGCATCAGATAAATCTGACGTGGGAACTGTTCGAGAAATGGCAGGACTTCCTTGAGACGTATTGTTCCTCGTTTCTGGCGGTGTGCAGGTGAAGCCCGGCGTCTCGGAGGTCAGGTCGACGACACACTCGTGCGTGCACGCCGTCCCGGTACGTCCACATGCAGCCCGCCCTGCAGCCCGGGCAGAATGCACTGTTAGTGTAAAGGAACTGTGACTGCAAGTTCACTACTTTACCATTAAAACTCTTCACACGGTCGTCACACAGCAACATTGTATTTAGCAGTAACTTCTGATTGGTCGTACTGTCAGGTTGCAGAACAGGTTGATTGATGGCTACACCGCCCGGTGAGGACACGTCTGTCAGCAGCACTTGGAGGTGGCCGCCGTTGTGTTTGTTGGCTCGGCAGACGGAGTGTGTAACCTCGTCGCTCCAGTACACAAAACCCTGCAGCAGAACACACAAACTGTGACGTCATATCTGGGCAACGTTCTCTCTGCCTTTGCTACAACAACCCACCTTACCTCTTCACCATCTCACCCGGCTCTCCTGGACCCAAATTAGAGGCTCAATCTTCCATTTTCTGTCTCATTTCCCCGACACCACCTACACTCGGCTCCCTCCCCCTCTTCATACAACGATACTCCCGATGGGCCCCAATCATCATCTCTTTCCTCGTTATTCTCATAAGTGTCATTACATCCTTGTAGTATAATTAGATTGTTACACAACACAACAAAAACTTGCACCGACAAGATTGTCGACGTGATGATTGTTGATTGATGATTGTTCATACATTCCTGCCAGCTCAGAAGGAGACGGAAGCCGGTCCAGCGTGGGGTGACTTTACCTCGAAAACAGCCAGTCCAAAGGGCCGGTCCAGGTAGCCGTTAGACTCCACCACTGTCTTACGGTGGCGGCCCTCCAGATTCACTCTGGAGATGCTTCTGGATGCTCGATCGACCCAGTACAGCAGCTGCCGAGGCAAATCTGAGGAAGCGATTGAAGAATTTACATAAGCAGACATTGACGCACAATGAACAGCTTGAGGGACGTTTTTAAAAATGCATTTCTGCCGGAACTGAAAGTGAATGTAAATGAACGCAGGTCCTTTGTATTAATAAGTAAATGTGTGTGTGTGTGTGTTCATGACTTGACACGAATGCAGCTGCAGGTCTGACATGCCTGTAAGGGATAAATCAGAGGCCTGCAGGAACCAGGGGATTTGTTAAACCTACTTTTTAGAGAGCACCCTGATGTTTAAGCCTTGAATAAGGGAGATCAAAAGATGTCTTTAATTATCCGACGACCTACCAAGACAGAGTGCGACCGGCTGGCGTATTGAAGAAGTGACCAGAGCCGTTCTGTCCCGGCCATCCAGACTCGCCCTCTCGATCTTCGGGGAGCTTCCACACTCGGCCCAGAAGAGCAGCCTGAGAAAAAAAAAAGACTTTACAACTGAAACCTGAACACAAGCCACGTGGTTGAACCTAACAGTATTTGGTATCAGAGTGAAACCGAGGGAGTGACGTTCACCCGCAACACTGCGGCGATGAAGTTCTCAGGATCATTAAAACCGGACAAGCCGCCTGCCAACCTGTTGATTTAAGTCTCTGTTGCATTGCTGGGGAAATCACAGGATTTAAATGAGGTAATCATCCACCTCGTTAACACGTAACAGGCATCGTGTTAACTCATAGAAATCTGGCAGGCCTTCCTACCCTTGCAGAGGATCAACTGCCACTGCACAAGGCTGGTCCAGCCCTGCGAGGAGCAGGCGCTGCGCCGAGCCGTCCAGCAGGCCGACGTTAACAGAGCCGCTCTCCGTCCCGGTCCAGTAGAGGAGCTGGTGGATCCAGTCTACAGCCAGGCTCGACACCGAACCTTCAACTTTCAGCACCGCCACAGGATCCTGGGACTTCCCATTCAAGGAGACCCTGAAAACAAACATGTCAAATACATCTGGTGTCCAATTCACCCACAACCGGACTAGGACAGAGAGTGATCGGGTTCATTATGACTTTCTATCATCTCTGTAATCTCAGAGACCTTTGAGTCCACGGTGATACATCATGTCTGCGTTTTTACACATAGGAGATGCTACATTTTCAATAAGGCAACTAATGACACTTTGTAGTCTGTCATTCATTTGATGTCTAACCAGAAGGTTGTGTTGGCAGCAGAATGAGTCAGTGCGGTTACATGCAGTAATTAGCATCGTACAAGACAACTACAAGACAAGATCTGGGTTATGCAAATGCATGTAAACAGGGTATATCAGTTACATCGAGTCAGCATCGGACAAGCATCGGGTTTCTCGTTACCGGATAAGCGCACCTGGGTAACTCGGTAGTTACTCGATGGTTGCTCGATGCCAACATCATGTAAACTGGTAACGAGAAACGCAGTCTGCGCATGCGCGACTATTTCCGCCGGCGATTTTCACCCGGACATGGAAGGAGACGAAGACAGCACGAGCGACGCGATAAAAGGAGGCGTTGTTCCAGGACGACGTCAAACGACACCATGGCTTACCACCTGTCATGAATCTGTGGTTAAAGCTTGAAGAAATACTATATTAAAGACTATAATCGAACGCGGTCGGCGCTCTTCTTCTACGCTTCTTCTATGCTCACCGCTCTTCTTCTACTCTCACCGCAGCCAAAAGACTCGTTGTCACTTGCTGAAAGCGCTCCAGTGCCACATAGCGTATCGGAGTTAGCAATGCTTCGGCCGGTTTCTCGATTGTTTCTCGAATGTTTTCTCCGACATGTACTTTCGGATAAGCCACAGCAGGGGGTCACAGCGGGTGGTAGGAGGTAATTGCGTAATCGGGTAAGCTGCCCATGGAGTGATGTCACCTCGACATCTCTCTCCTCAGCAACACTCTCTCCCCAAAGTTTTCTATTTCTTTTTTATACTTTTATCTGCATTATTTAACAACTCTCATATCGCCGGACGCTCGCTGGACTTCGACTCCGGTTGCACGAGACTCTTCTCCATCACAGACTCCTGCACATCTGCAAATATTTGCGATTTTCACGCGTAGCTTTTGAACAACCGAAGCGTCTCCTGGCTCCTTCTAGTCTGTAAAAGACAACTGGAGGGAAATTTTCAAAGATACGAAGAAACAATGCAATTAAAAGATAAATTGCGGTACTCGTCAGTAGACGGAATGTTCAGTTCCTTGTTAAGTCGTATCTGACGAAGTACAATCGGGTCCCAGCGGCAGAGTTAATCTCTCATTCACACGCTGAACAAATCTCCCTCTGTGAGCTTCACTTCTCTAAAGTGTTCATCTAACTTGTATATAAGAGGAGCAAAACAGGGAAGGTAAATATAGCTCGATTCGACCACTCTGCTGGTTGAACCATCTTTTATCTGCATGTGAACACAGTTTGCAGATAAGAGGACGGCGCTACAATCACATGCAACCAAGCCAACAGGTCTTACTTTGATCACTAACCCGTGACATCATCTCCAACACTCGGTAGTCATGCACAAGGTTTTCTTTGTCATGCAAGAGCTTTCCAAACAGATCAGGAACGGAGATACACAGCACAGAGCGTTTAGTACAGACAGGGCAGGGAAATATCAGAGGGAGCTGATTAGATCCTAATTAATGACATTTATCTAATCACTGGATTTATATTTTGTTACGAAACGAAATGTCAAGACTCAAAGTCGAGTTCTTATCACTGAAGAAGTGAAGTGTTGGGACCTTCTCGTACACTCAGGTGTGTTAGAACTTGTGCAGGTGAGAACTGCAACAACAAGTCGTATTCTGGCAAAGAAACGAGTCACGCTACATTTTCTCGACTACAGTTTTGGCAGTAGTAGGTGTTAGTTAATTTAAACAGATATGTCTGTGAATGTTGTGATTATCTTCCAGCGAAGGAACATCACTGATGTTTTCACTGATATGACTTATAATTCGGGGAAGGAATTTGATTGAAGTCTAATTTTCTCAGCAGGCTGCTTCCCTGCCCACAACCGGATGAGCGGCAGAGCAATGATGAATAGGTTTGTTTACATCTGGATCACAACCTGTTGCTACAACCTCCAGCGGGAGCTCACCTCAAGCATCCCTTTGGTGTGCAGTGAAGGTTACCTGTATATGGACGCTCCTCCTGGCCAGGCCGTGTACAGAGTACGGCTAGAGGACAAGGCCGCCACGGGCCCGGCTGCTGGTAGCTGTGCCACCAGTTCCCGGCTCACCGAGCCGGACAGACGCAGCTCTCGGATTTCTTTAGAAGAGGTGAAAACCAGCCGGGCTTCGGCCCCTGAAAGGACACAAGGAAGATTCCTCGCGTCATTTTATAACAAGTACAAATGACTCATCATAGTTCAACTGAATTAAAAAAGCGTTTCCTTTCTCGATAGCAGCAGTGACGGGCGAATGTTTGAACTGCTGTACGGCCTTCACAGAATCATGAGTCATCGTTTAACCTCACACACGGTTTTGACACAGTGTACTTTAACAACTATTAAAGGACCTGGTGCCCAATCTTGAGCAAACCTGACACGTCGTTATCAGCCTCACCGTGACTGTGTGTATTACTAATGACACTGACATCAGTGGGAATCCGGCTCGTCACCACGTAGTCTGCTCTGCTTTACTGACAGACACACACAGGGAAAACTGGATATGTACAGGGGTCTGATCTACTGATTAATCAAGTTAAAGAAACGGCCGACGATCTATCATTCAACAAGTCATGCGTTTCCAACTCTCTGCTCTCTTGTTTATTGCTCAATTCTGGCTCATCGTCAAGATGCTCAGACCACATTTTATTGGGATGATAAAGTCAGAGGTTTGACAGCTGTCACGACACGACTCCGAACGTGTGGAACTTAATGACATCCGATGCTGAGCGTGGGCCCTTTGTTGAATTACAGATTATCTCAGTTTTATATGTCTGATAGTGTCCGGTGAAAACGATTTTATAAACAAACACGGTGCGGTTTGCAGATATAAAAACCCCAACGCAGATACAGCACGTCTTAAAAGTACAAGAAATACATCCTTTGCTTTTGGCTCGTCTCTTTGCTGTGTGCGTCCAGAGTAATTCACCCTCCACAACAGCAGGTGGCGTCATGAGTCGAGGTAAACAAATATTGTTTTTGCTCGTTTTGGCAAGAAATAAGCTCCATCATTTCTCCCGGGACGCAGTGGCGACCTGCTCAGTGCACAGAGGTCACGCTGCCTCATCATCAATACACATGGATGGATGGGAGCTGGTTTGTAAACTCACACACAAAATGATTAACTGGTGGTTAATGCAGTTATTGATTTTCCACTGGCATTTATTACATCGTATCAGAATACGTTTACTGCATCAGTGATAACTATATGGTTTCACGGAAAGCTCATAAGCAAATAAAATGCAAGCGTGAAGGTCGTGGCAACGTTCAGCCGAGTGCACAGACAGATAGCTGCTCACCTTTGGCCTTGCACTCCCTGGTCGATGGAGATGTCAGATAACCCTCGAGGCACTCGCAGGTGAGGCTGTCGTTCGTATGAACACACAGCTGGTCGCAAACGTCTCTCTCCAGACACATGTCGATCTCTAGATGACGGATCGGGGTGTTGAGGGCAGAGCACAAATACGTGTTGATAGAAGTTTCCATTATTGAAGAGCACAAAGTGTTAACAAGGGTGAATTCATTCAGATTTACACACTGAGATGAAAGTATGGCTGCACATTTTCACAAAGATAAGAAAACCCTACAACACCCCTCCGGATGTATGAATAACTCTCATATGGTCGCGTGAATCTAGATTTTATTCCAAACCGACACAGTAGCCACTCACCTTCGCACCGGCTGTCCGCAACCAGCCTCATGTCGTCAGGACAGTCACAGAGGAAACCCATCGGCATTTCCACACAGTGATGGGAACATCCTCCGTTGTTGACCAGACACTCGTTCTGAACTGCAATCATAAGACACGCAAGGAAGTAATGAGAAGTACTTGGGACATGTTCTCCAGGCGCAAGCATGAAATGTCAACTGATTGGTATTAAAGACTGTGGGCCCTGTTTCCTCCAAGGAGCAGAGACCCGACGTGCCCGTGGCATCTTGTTCTGAGACTTCTGACTGTTAACTCAACCCTCCACCAACCGGGATGTCAGAAGAAGTTAATATCTTTTCATGCTGGCCCCAGACAGACAACAGAGGTTGCCTGAACAAGCTTCACACAATTGTAATCAAGTGCCGATGTCCGAGAAGCTTTTTGGTGTAGCCACAGTGCAGAGCTGTGCTGCTCTCTGCTGGCTGGTTAACAAAAGATCAGCAATTATAGACAGAGAGGAGTCAAACCGGCTGGAAGGAGGAGCAATAAGGTGACAGTAGCAACATTTGGATTTGGTCATTTCAGTATTTAAATTACCACAGTTCTCTTCGTCGCTGCCGTCAGTGCAGTCTGGTGAGTGGTCACATCTCCAGCTCTGGCGGATGCAGTGCCCGTCGCCACAGTGAAACTCAGACGCCGAGCACATGGAAGAGGTCTGCGGGCGGGGTCCAGCCGAATCACACAACTCACGGCTCTCATCCCGCCCGTCTTTGCAATCTCTCTGCCCGTCACACAGCTTGTGTCTGAGCAGGCAGACGTCAGACGGCCCACAGGAGAAGAAGCCCGCGGTGCAGTTCTGGCAGGAAGCCTCGTCACTGCCGTCACCGCAGTCGTCCGCGCCGTTGCAAAAGAGATGTGAAGCTATGCATCGTCTGTTGTGGCAGGCAAACTCATCCTTCTCACACCACAGGGGACCTGCAGGGAGGCACAGTTAAAACATTTACAGCACTAATCAAGTCTACAGGCTTCAACCTGTGTGCTAATTATAGCAACATCTACTTTAATAAGTCTATTACACGAGTACTTTAGTTGATTAAAAGTGATCAAACTATCATCACAGCAGAATATCACTCCCTCTGTTCTTTTTATTTACAGTTAATGTTTTTAACCACTGCAATCACGTTACATCCTTTGCCAATACCTTCTGCTCCTACAAGGTTTTCATTTGCAGCTTATAATTCCACAAATCCCTCTGGAATTCAATATCAGGGTCTCTAATACGTTTAACGGGATTATGAGGCATGCAAGGGAAGAAAATGTACACACATGTTTGCAGCACAACAGGTTGAGAAAGTATGTAAGTGTGGAGCTCCCACAGCAAAAGAAAGGAATGTTCTGTTTCACAACTCGACTGAAGCAGTTGTCTTGATTACAAAACAGTGTAATAAAGTAGAACTTCTAATTTCAAATATTTTCTTTTTACAAATGTATTCATCCGTCTGATTAGACACCTTCTCATGACAAATATACTCACATCCTACAAAATTTAGGATTATTTCCCCCCTAAACTACCAATATATTTCAGTCTGGCTTTCACTGTGAGAGCTTGTGACGTGTGTGTCAGTGGTTAGTGGAGTTCACCGCGTCAACACTGAACGCACCGCAGTGCTGTTCGTCTGATCCGTCCTCACAGTCGATGTGTCTGTCACAGAGCCTCTGTTTCGGGATGCAAGAGCCGTTGTTGCACCTGAACTCCAGCTGCCCATGGCAGGCCGGCAGGGAGTGTCCTGCAGAAAAGATAAGATAACCGGCCAATATAGTGAGGAGATAAGAAGGCGAGACCTTTAGGTCTAATAATTGTTTATGTCAGACAGTGAATATGTCTTAATAAAGGTTGGCAGACTGTGAAAGCACGAGACAAAAACAGTAAAGAATTTCAGGACTTTATCCTCCTATCACTGACAAAAGTCTGATAATTGTATTTTATGACTATGCTACAATGAGAGCATCTGATATAAGGATTTGCTGCAGAACTACTATATGAATAGAAATTTTACTCTGTTTCACAATCACATGTCATATGGTGACATCCCGATGAGACTGAAATAATTCCATAAACTGACAAATCTTTTCAAATGTCATCCATCAAAACTGAACTGAATAAGAATAAACAGATTCCCATTAAATCAAGTTAGCATTTAGCCAACTGTAATGAATCATTTGACGATATACATGCTCAGAATTGGCTTTAAAATGTGCTACATTCATAATAATCCAATATGGACTCATTGTGCTGAGAGTTAATGTGTTTCAGTCCTTATAAACATCAGGAAATATTTTTCAGAACATGTTAAAATATCGTTAATTACTAATTATATGTATATGTTGTTGCAAAAAAAATCTGCTCAGATATATATTTGAAAACGAATATTTGAATTTCATATATAACGTTATATATACTTAGACAGGTGATCTAACTATTTGCTTTTAATTTGCAAATGCAATGCTCTGATACCTGATAGAGACAGAACCAGACTGACTTATTCTAATGTTGTGATGAATTTGTTTTGTAACCCTGCAACCAGAAGACAGAACTTAGTCGCAGTTTGCATCGTACACAGACTCAAACTGACCGCCTGGAAACCCTCAGATCTTCTCATCTGCAGTAAAAGACTCTACACGTGTGTGCAGGAAATTACCTGAAATATGATGCCGAGTTATCGAAGCGATCAGGATGAATAAGCCTCCAAGGTGTCCCATGCTCGGCGTCCTCCACTGTCGCGTCGCGCGTGGCGCGGAAATATGACGCAAGAGGTGCAGCAGTCACACAGCTGCTGATTGAAAGTTGATCGACACCGTTGAACTTGCCTTTGATATCATATGTAGATTACAAACGCTTTTATTCCGTTGTTAACAGACTTGAAACGAAATCAGAAATATTGCATTTCCTTCGTTAACCGAACTTCACTGTCTGTGCATCATGTTATAGCTCGCAAGCTATTTGGTTAACATCGAACCTCCCGAAAACATCGAAATTCCCCTTTAAAGTTTCATAACTCAACAAACGAATGTGAATTATTGATTTTTAATTTATTGCAGTAATGTGTAAAGGTTTATTTTCTGTCCACTGCTGTACTTTCATACACACTTATCTTACACCAATGATGGCTGAAGACTCTCATGAGGTAATTACATTTCTCATTTAACTGTGATAGCTGACGTCAGCAATGTCAGTTATCATTAAATTCGGTTTATTTCAAACATGTGACTATATGAGGATTAAACTTTGTATTTTATCAAACCATGTCAAAAGATAGCACTAATAATTTAAATAATAAATATTGCAAATAACTGATCCAACATATTATAATCAAGCAATCAATTTTTATTGTTCCATCAGTGTTTTTATATTTCGGTGGCTTTTTGGTTGACTTAAGACATTAGGCCGCCGTTTTGGACTCGGTCAGGCAGGACCCTTAAATCAGGACAGGAAGTGTCACCCAGGACATTCATTGTTTCCAGACGACTCATCTCTGTCAGCCGTATCATTTGGAGGATTTTATCCACCAAGTTTTTTGTTCCTTTGTGTGCATAATTAACATTCTGGGAAATCTAATTGCACGAGCAACACGGACATTTGAAATGTTATTTTACTTTCTCTAAATATATAACAACAGGACAGAAAAATAAGGTGGACAGAAAACGTAATGATATTTATTCACACTTTGTATTGTACAGTATCCAACCAACACAGACTGATTAGGCCTCTGCAGCAGTTCTTGGGGGAGAAATGAGGTTGTTGATGCTGAGAGGATTAGTTGCTCTACTCAGAGGTATGGCTGGTCTGTGGAGAGCTTCAGCTCCTTATATACTGCACCCGGGGTCACTGGAAGCTTCGCTGGGACGTCAGTAGCTTGGCTGAAAGAGATCAAAATCAGGGTATAAGAAGATCTAGTTATTTTACTAACTTCACACATTGACATAATTGTTGTGACGTTTGTACACAGGCCCCATTTATTCAGTTGTATTTAACTGAAAGGCTTCCTGGTGAGCCTGTAAAAGTGCCTCATGTGCTGCAGGTCAGCAAGTGTGAGAAAGATGTTTTCAGTCTGCAGTCACTTTACTCAAGTAAACTTTTCAGTGTAGAAAGGCTTTTACCAAAGCAACCGCAGTAGTGAATCACACATAGCATACGATTGGACATTATTGTCCATTTGTGACAGCAGTTCATCTCAGTGGAGGAGAGACATTTGTTAACTCCTATTTAATTGCTGTCCGTTCAACATTTACTTAAACTAAGAGGCTCAACATGACAGTTGTAGTGTTTCTATCCACTCAGAATCAAAATGATTTATGTGCATGAAAACCGAATGAGTTGTTTACCTGCCAGCAGCAAGCGCCTTCTGTGAAGACATGACAACTGTGGCAGGTCCGGACTCTCTGCGTCCGTCTCTGGTGAAGTAGTAGTTGCCGGCGAACTTGTGGCTCGGGCCAACTGGCAGTTTGGGTGCTGGCTGTGTCCTATAGAAGAAGCATAAACAAACAGAATCAAGCTGTACCTTATGTATAATCTTTATGTCATAGAATTTTCTATCTCTTTAGGTCAACACGAGGGGTCATTTGGGTTGAATCTGGGCTTTGAGAACAATAAAGGACTAGTAATAAATCTCAGTTTGGGAGACGTCGCCTGCCTGTTGATATCAACAGGGGGGTGAGGGTGTTTAGAGAGGAGATGAGCAGATTATTGGTAGTGACAGACCAGCTGACTGTTCTTGCTGACAGTCTGATGATGTCCAGAATTGACATTCTTAGTCTTTAACACATCACACTATTTGCAGGAGAATCTCAATCATTTGCTCAAATCTCAAATTTTATGCTGTCAAGTCAAAATTCTGCTCCACAACTGACAGCAGAGTTAGTTAACGTCCAGGATAGTTTACCTGGTCGGCTCTTGACGTCTGAACTTACCTCTTCGCCATCTCTTCATACCGCAGCTGCAGTTTGCTTTGCAGGTCGTGCTGAAACAGAAACGCCACGGGATTTAAACCAACACTGTCAGTTCAGCATCTTTTCTCTTCACATGTTATCCAACCGACTTTAAAACACCAACTACAGAGTACGTTGAAGTTAGCTCTTACAAGCTAGCTATCGCTGACCGTTTATGGCCGCTCGTTTAGACCTATTCGGAGGTTTGTTACAAGATGTCACACGCATATAAAGTTACGGCTACATTCAGAGTACACGGATCTTCAGTTCATTGCCCCCCTGTGTTTATATTACTCACCCCTGATAGAAAATTTCGGAGCCTCTGAATAATTTTCGTAGCAGAAGCCATGTTTTCTGTTGTGAAGGACACAGGTCTTCTTCTGTAAAGTGACTGCGTTTATCAGCACTTGACTGCCACCCGGTGGTTCTCATGAAAACTGCAGCAGCTGTACAGCTGCAGTCCGCCCAGGAGAGTAAAATGTCTTTTTAATTTGTTCTCACGGCAACGAATTCCACTATTCATGCATGATTTTTTTTTAAGTAGGCAAATTGGTCTTCTTTCACAAAATGTAAATTTCAAACCAAAAGCGCTCAAGCATTTGTGACAGACTTCAATGTTAAGTGAGACAACACGATATCAATATATAGATTTTAGATTGTTAGACACAACAACAAAAAATAAGAATTTCGATAATCACTGAACAGCTGCTTAGAAGAATCCAACACTTGTTCCACCTTAACAAAACCTGCATGTATTTGTGACTTATTCCATGTAATAACCAATCACAACCGACCAGTAACTCAAACATCAGTGGAGTCCAACTCAAGGGTAGTCAAAGAGAAATACAAATTTTATTCATCACACAAGAAAACACAGTACAGGGCGACAATGCCAGTATACCATGCGATCAAGTATAACAGATGTGTGCTTGTCTCATGCAGCATGCACTGAACAGAAGAGTCCACCGGAGAACACGTGCACATGTACAACACTTTGAATTTCCAGTAAAGAGGATCTCATCACCTGCTTAGAATCATGTGTGTGTGCTGCCCTCTAGTAGTTGAAAACGTACTTCCGTGACATCACCGATGCGTGTGGTTCCGTGTGCAACCATAAGAGACCAGTAAAGTGACGACTATGTTTACATTCACATCAAATGACAGGTCAAGAAGAGAAAACTGGTACACGTGCACTGCAAGACGTCGCCTTAGCAATCAGTTTTGAAAATTCTCTCTGAGCTGTCGCTGTATTTTACAACCAAGACCGATGTAATTCCCTCTGGATGGATGTTTATAGTGGAGAACAAAGTGATCGTCGTTCCAGCAGCCACCAGATCAACAAGAGAAACACTTGTTGACCTCAGATTTTAACCTGCTTTTTTAATTTATTCTTATTTTATTTTAATTTTTAGTTCTCAACATTTTCTCTTTTAATTTCTTGATTATTGGGGCCATGAGCTTTCTCTTTTGTCATGGTTGTCTATTGTCTGTGCTTGTAAATTCTACTGCAAACCAAATCCATCTACAAATAAAATAACCTGAGGTGTATCAGTGAGATCTCTCTGTTACAGCTCGCTGCAGCGTTGCCATCTGTTTGAGGTCTTCATCTTGCAACCAACTTTTGAACCAGGATAAATGTAAATCAGTTTCTTCAGTTAACTATATGATGCTGATGATTACCCTGTAACGTAAGTGCATGTTAATACACCACATGTTCTTCTGCTTTGTGCTAAATTACTCTGAGATCAGTTTGAAAAGTACAAAACAATAACGAATATTTCACTTCTATGACTGTAGTCTTCTTCATTCATGGTATCAAAGAGGGCAGTTCATCATACACATCCACAGGATAGAAAATGTTTGTACAGTACAGAGCATGTACGCTGTAAACAATTCTGTCGGACATAAATAGCCATTCAGTGATGCACCTGTCTGTTCGTTCACTCACACAATGATGGGATTCAGCACAAACAGCTGTCGGAGGGAAAGCGTATAAATGTCTAATGTGACTCCAGAGGAAGCTGAACAAAGTGTAGTAAGTACGTTAGCCTCTAGTAGTATGTTGCACCTGGAGTTCTGACCAAACTGCTGGTGCTCAATGTGCATTGTGGGTAAAACGAGTGCCAGGGGAGGCGGCATGCTTAAAACAATAACGACTCTGGAACCTGGTGCTTTGGTCCTTTTTTGTAAGTCTGACATTGTTCTAAGGGCGTTGTTGAATTGGTGCACTGTTAAGCAACACATGAACTACTCGGATGTTTTATAAAAGACTCCAAAGTCGATGCGAATGCCAACAACAACCACTGAGAGAGAAAACTCCTGCTCTGAATCCCATCAAGGTGTCTTGTTAAAACAGCCTCTCTACAGCCCCGTTCCTTCCAAACTCATGTCCTTGTGCATATTATGTCAACACACTTGAGATTATACATCGATTTGTTATCAAAATAACCATCAATATTTGTACAATAAAAAGACATAAAAAGGTTTGGTTTCGAT
>CAAKHC010019116.1:14316-50463 GCA_901007825.1 Macroramphosus scolopax
GAACACACAGGCTGAAGTCCTGACTCTCAAGAGAGAGAAAGAGAGCTCAGTCAAACAGCTGGAAGAGCAGCTCCAGAACACACAGGCTGAAGTCCTGACTCTCAAGAGAGAGAAAGAGAGCTCAGTCAAACAGCTGGAAGAGCAGCTCCAGAACACACAGGCTGAAGTCCTGACTCTCAGGAGAGAGAAAGAGAGCTCAGTGGAGGCAGAACGAGAGAAGGTCGTTCTCATCTGTGAATCCCTCATGAAGTTAAAACAAGTGGTATGTGACATGGTGGAGGGGGGCTGGGAGGCCTCCATGGCAAAGGAGGTCGTTCTCCTCAATGCAGACCTGGAGGCAGAACGAGAGAAGAATGCTATACTCAGTGAAGAGCTTCGGAAGCTCACAGTTTCACACCAGGAAGAAGTCCAGGCTCTCGCACTCGAAATCAACGAGAAACGGTCGATACAAGCTAATCAGGTTGTGTCTCAGACTGAGAACGTGACTGTTGAACTCCCAGAGGAGACCGAAGATCCCGAGAAGGAGCTGCAAAAGAAGAAGCCATTTTTTAAGAGGGTTCGCCACGCTCTGGGACTGAGGAAACCAGAAAAGTTGAAGAACAAGGTCATTCTCCTCAGTGTTCTCCTCAGTGAAGAGTATGAGGCAGAACGAGAGAAGCATGTTCTCCTCAGTGAAGAGCTTCAGGAGCTGACAGGGGTGGAGGCAGAGCGAGAGAAGGTCGTTCGCCTCAGTGAAAAGCTGGAGACAGCGCAAAAGTGGTCCACAATCCTCAGTGAAGACCTGACGACACAGCGAGTGTGGTGCACTATCCTCCGTGAAAAGGTGGAGGCAGAACGAGAGAAGAACACCTTGCTCAGTGAAAAGTTTCAGAACCTCACAGTTTCACACCAGAAAGTCATCAGCCAGTGGGAGACTGCTACAAAGAAGAAGCCACTTTTTAAGAGGGTTCGCCACGCTCTGGGACTGAGGAAACCAGAAAAGTTGAAGAACAAGGTCATTCTCCTCAGTGAAGAGTTGGAGGCAGAACGAGAGAAGAATGTTCTCCTCAGTGAAGAGCTTCAGAAGCTGACAGGGGTGGAGGAGAGGATCGTTCTCCTCAGTGCAGAGGTGGAGGCAGAGCGAGAGAAGGTCGTTCGCCTCAGTAAAAAGCTGGAGACAGAGCGAAAGTGGTTCGCAATCCTCAGTGAAGAGCTGGCGACACAGCGAGTGTGGTTCACTACCCTCCGTGAAGAGGTGGAGGCAGAACGAGAAAAGAACACTCTCCTCAGTGAAAAGTTTCAGAACCTCACAGTTTCACACCAGAAAGTCATCAGCCAGTGGAAAACTGCTACAAAGAAGAAGCCATTTTTTAAGAGGGTTCGTCACGCTCTAGGACTGAGGAAACCAGAACAGTGGAAGGACAAGATGCAGTAGTCCAGTGAAACACTGGAGCTCACTCCTCCCATTCAATTGACAATTCACAATTACAATTCAATTATAAAAATAAATAAACAGCCTCTCTAAAGCCCTGTTCCTTCCAAACTCATGTCCTTGTGCATATTATGTCAACACACTTGAGATTATACATCGATTTGTTATCAAAATAACCATCAATATTTGTACAATAAAAAGACATAAAAAGGTTTGGTTTCGATGTAAATGTGTCCCCCTCCCGCTAACATTTTCGGTCCAGCACATTTACATTCACTTATGGTACAAAAGTCATGCCAAAATACATCAGTGTACTTACCACCCCCACCCCTCCCCCACCCATGTAAACATCACTACACAGTTACTTAAGTAGGAACAGGTCATTTAGGTTGCTCTCATGCTCATGTGAATAAACAAATACGAAAGCTACGATTTCAGGAAAAAAAAAAAGTGACATGAGGATCCAACACTTGTCCAACACAAAACATTTGTTTACAGGAAGTGAGGAAAGAAAAACACCCCCTTCAAAAAGAAACCCTGTTTTAAGCAAACAAACGCTACTCTCGTGATTCCCTCCCGGCTCCGAAGATCACGCACACCTTGATGCGACTGCTCAATGTATTTTCCTGTGACACGCATGCATTGTAGAGTTATTACAGCCAGACACACGCAGCCACCCTGAATCAAGTGTTTGGAAAGGTTGAGCAGGAGGAAAGACCAAGGTGACGCCTCTTTGATGTGACATCATAAAAACGTCACAGAAAGTAGCCGCAGAGCAGAGCGGGTCACGTTCTGCAACCTCTGAGCTTCAAAACTTCAATCTCCATGACATGTAAAGACTGTGAGAACTTAATAACATTTCTGACTTCCATGATGTAGCTTAGAGGACACTGCACTGAAATCGTGGCGCATATGATTTCATAATGTCTAGCATGATAGATTGTACTTTTCAACATCACCCTGCACTGACTGGTATATTATGACCATAAATTCACACTGCAAAGAACATGATCAACAGTTGAATGCAAGTCCTTCTCACTGGTTTTTGCAGTTGTTCTTCAATAAACAGCCAAGTTTCAGAACGTCTTTTTTCCCCCTGATCCAAGTGATGGCCTCATCGACAGTAGCTGTGTCTGACGAGTGTAAAGCTTTTCAGTTTCGTATGTTTCATCCTTTTTTCTGCAGCCTTGTTCGTGTTTAATGTTAATCCTCAAAGAGATGTAGTGCTATGAAAGTCAAATAAAGCCTTCAAAAAGTGACTGGTTTTGTTCAAAACAAAGCATGCCCAGACGTGTAAATATAGCACATAGAATGGGACACGTCGACCGTGTTGATCACAGTGTGAACCAAAGGCCATTCTTAGGTTTATGGACATCATGACCCTACTAGTGTTACGCGATTGGAAGCTGCACTAGTCAGGTGTAAACGCACAACGACAAAAAAAATTAAAGTAAAAAATAAACCACAACTTCAGCTCCTAAAATGACTTCTTGTACCTTTTGGTCCTACAACATCATCCCCCGCATTATCAAACTGCCACAACAGCTTATTTAAAAAATAGACATTTATGTAAAAAAAATTCAGTCAAATGACATAAAACATTTTATGGATACAAAAATGTTCCGCCGTGGCTGTCGACCAATGAGAACTTCCCTCTCTTTCTTTTACTAGCTCATCATAGTTTACAAATGTAATAAATAAGACCAAAAGGTCCACAACGCCTTAAAGCAAATATGTACAATAAAAAAATTCAAGTAAACTCTCCCAGCAGGTCCCCGTCTGCTTGGGAGTTTCCCCTCAGCAGTAAATTCACGTTGACCTTGAAAGACTTGGAAGAAATATGAATAATTGAAATAGATTAACTGTCACTTTCTCACACTTCTGATTGTGGACCTTTCTGTCTACACTCCGTCTCCTTAGTTGACAGTCCAACCAGAGGACTCGTGGAAGTGTCTTCTTCTGTCAGACTGCAGCCGTCATTTCGGAGACATCCCGCCTGTTGTTGAGATGAAGTGACAGTGATTTCTAGTTCGTCCTTCTCGTTGGTATCCTCCCCGTCTGAACAAGGCTCCCATTCGTCCTGCCCCTCGCTCTCTGTCGAGCCCTGCACGGCTATCTGGGGCACCAGGTTGAACCTCCTCACCACCGGCACCTGCAGCTCCAGCTCTTCCCTGTCTTGGGGTTGAGTGATCGTCCAAGCCATCCTGTGCTGCTGCTGCTGGGGTTGCTGTGTTTCGGGGGTTGTGGTGGTCACTGCAACTGCGGTACTCGCCTTCTCCTCTGGCTCGTCAAAGCTCACCTCCTGCACCGCCTCTTGCTTCTTAAATGAGTCTCGACGCTCAGATAGGTTGAGCTTCCGCATCACAACCAGCTGCTCTGATCGTTCTATCCCAGAGTCCCACATCCTCTGGTTGCCGATGTAGCTGCCCAGCCTGCTGTGGTCGACCCCGATGTAGGAGCATCCAAAGGCCCCGTCTACTTCAGAGTCTCCTGTCATCTCCACCTCGCTGTAAAACGGCACTTCCAGCGTGTGCCTCCGGTGAGTGTAGGACTTCTTATCAGCATGATACACTCCAGACAGCTTCTCAGCTGACTGGACCCTCTTCAGCAGAGGAGATCGAGGCGGCTCTGCGCTGCGAGGACGGACGATGTGTCTAACGATAGTTGGTGGAGACAGGGCTTTGCCGTGGTAGTGAAGGGTTTTGGCGAAGCCTGGGAGTGGGGAGGGGGAGCGCTGGGGAGAAAGGGGCTGGGTGGAGGATGAAGATGAGTTGCAGGCAAGAGGTGAAGGGGGAATGTTGCTGGTTGACTTCCGGCGGCCCACCTTGGTGTAGCGCTGCGTATTGAGCTTGGAGCCCAGGCCGTGGAGGGAGCTGGGCCGGATGTGTGCGGCAGGGGAACTGGGAGAACTGGAGCAAGGAGATGTGCTCTGAGGAGAGTTGTTGTCTGGGGAGCAGAGGTAAGACAGTCTCAAATGTTGTACAACACAAACTGTTATCAACATTTATAAACAACTGCTCTATGTGTGGATTCAGAATGCAATCGGTCCAATCTAGTTTCAGATGTTCTATACGCCACACTGAGCTCACCAAAGGTCTGAATGTCGGGCGCAGGGCTTCGGCAGGGCGTAGAGGGGCCGGGAGAGAGGCTGTGTGTCGGTGAGCCTGGAAGGCTCTCACTGGAGGAAACGGAGTGGTGGAGACCTGAGGAGAAGCTGCGACTGCTGTGCATCACTGTGCTCTGCTTGGACAGCTTCTTCAAGATGCTGCGTCGCCTGGGAAAAGAGTCAGAAATGTCTTAGTCACACAGGGAGTGGGACCAACTCTGAATCATAAAAGGAAAAACTCTTGAGAGCCTTTCACATGTGTAATGTACATGTGACACCATTTTTTCATAACAGAAAACGGGAAGGAAATATTTAAAAAACAGACATGAAGCCGATCACATGTTCATAACATGAAAACAGCATTGTTGACACTTTACTTCACTTAATGGTTTCTAACACTAGAGGGCGATTGAACTTCCATCAGCTACTAAACCTGCAGTAAACAAAAGATGACTAACACAGCAGAGCCACAGTGACTGAGAGGAAACCAAACCCTGGATACTCACCGATCATGATTATCTCTCCTCTTGCTCTTCTTGCTGCGGCGAGCCATCTTGCCTTTGTGTTTTGTCTTTCGAGCTGGACCGACTTTGATCGACGTGTTCTCTAGAGCGATAGTTTGAAGCGCCACTCTGCTGCCGCTCTGCACGTCGTTGTGTGAAGGAAAAAGAGAAAAACATATTTAAACTGGATTTTTAAAACTAATAGACCATCTGCCCCAGAGGTCGGATTGACGTGTACCTTTAGCAGCAGCTCCATCATTTCGGTGTGGACCAGGCCTTGGACAGACTCTCCGTTCACGTGTGTGATGAGGTCTCCAGTGCGAAGACCTGCCTGGTGGGCCGGGCTGCCGTCCTCCACACTCTGTTACAACAGCAACACAGTTAGTGCGAGGAAAGCAGCTTCATTTGAAGATTACATAACGTTTATATCATTCTCTTCTAGCCTAGGGTCAAGCAGAAGCAACAGTTACGAGGAAGGCTGGGGACACCCACCGACACCATGTGATGCACCGAGTAGACATCGCTGTCACCCATGTAGACCCGGATGGCCTGCAGGGTGAAGCCATACTTCTTCCCTGAAGTTTGGATCACAATGGGAGGCCTCAGGCTCCCGGGGCTGAGAGATAGATCCCGGCTGGGGGAGGATTCACGGGAGGAGGGATTGGATGACAGTGACCGTGGGGAGATGGGGCTGGGCTGGAGGCCGCAGGGTGAATCATCTGAAAGACACATGGGGACATCTTCCTTCATTGTGTCCACAACATTGCTAAACAAGTTGCAAGGTTAATGATGTTGTCTGCTGTACCTGAAGTGATGATGAGAGACAGGGCTGAGACAGAGGCAGACTTGGGGACTTTGCCTCCACATGGAAGCCTCTGTCTGTCTGGCGTCTCTAGCTGGTTACCGAAGCGTCGCGGGCAGGCCGGCTCTTTGGGGGACGAGTGTTTAGCCCCTGTGCTGTTGCTGCGTATCCTGATCCTCCGAAGGTTTGACACAACCACCTCAGCTGCAGGTAAAGAGTTCAAAGGTTAAAATCGTCAGGCTTTCACACAACACTCACTAACTGATCACTTATACTAAGATCACTCCAAAACAGCTGGATTTACCCTCGTCATCAGTGGAGACGGCGAAGCGTGGCATCATCTCCAGGCTGTGGGTGCTGCTCATCACCAGAGGGCTGGTGCTCCTCTCGGACTGGGAGGAGCTGGAAGACGCCCTGGGGCAAAGGCTAGCCAGACCAGTTGGACAAGTAAGTTAACAAGTACAAGTTCAAACGAGCACACACACCCCTCAGCCCAACACCACATTCTGACTGTTAGCCATTCATTTTCTACACTTTTTCCCAGCAACATTTCCACTTGCTCATGAATGACATAGAAAGACGCCAGTGTCTACCTGGACATTCGTCCGGGGAATCTGGGCTCCACAAGGCCCTCTGCTGGGACTGGAGAGGGACTAAGACCCCCAACATCCCCACGCTCCTCCTTGTCCTCACTGTGGCTGCGGTCTGAGGAGAAGCTCAGGTTGGACGGTGTTGCCAAATGTTCTGTGCTGCTGTAAACCTGGAAGAACAAGCAAACACCATGAGCCTCACAGGTTGAGATCTTCAATATTTGAAAACTATTTTTGACATGAATACTTGAATCATTCTGTGAATAACCGAACACCCTTCAACCACTTCTTCACCCCTCCACTGCTTTTTGTCTTTGAAGACATCAGAGCATCCTCACCTTGCTAAAACGATGAGACCAGGAGGAAAACTGCCTGATTTCCAGAGAAGACTCTTCATCATTGGTTTCCTCGTCCTCGTCAGACGCCAGATGATGGTAGCGATCAGATCGAGCTGAAGACAGATGCAGAATGAAATATATACATGTATGTTACAGCTGTCGTTGGCTTAACCTCAGTCATCATTGAAACAACAACACAGTATAATTTAAACAGATCACCTTTATGAAAGATAAACGTGTTAAAAATTGTATCCACTAAATGAAAGAATTTGTTTTAATCTCAACTACAACTTACTGTCAAAGTAGCTGGTATCGTCCTCTGCATCTAGCTGAGGAATGAATTCAGCCTTCAGCCGCAGTAGTCCGTTCCAGTCCAAACCGATGAAGAACGGGTGGTGTTTGACCTCGGGGGCTCCGCCTGTAGCCAAAACATTAGCATAGCCAATCAAATACAAGATCAACGTTAGAAACATTACGACGACAGAGGCCGAGCAAATTTATATTTACAATTCTTTATGGGGAGGAAGAGTCCTTATCTTTCAGTGTTATCAATGCATTTGTGGGCGTTTTATTGTGTTTGTGTAAAGTGGGTCGTACCAGTTCCCAGTCGGTCCAGGGGGCTCTGCTTCAGCAGGCAGGTGATCATGTCCTGAGCATCGGTAGGTAAGGCATCGTCTCCTTCAGGCCAAATGATGTCATCTGCAGAGCAAAGAAGTACAGGCATATTTTAAGTACATTAGACACACCTGTACGCCTGTCTAACAGATGACATGTTTATCATTCAACAGTACTAATTTTACTTGAGTCTTCTTTGTGTTATTCAAGTGCATAAATACATTTCATACAAAACCCCCTAAAGGTAGCTGCTCTTATTCGTCCACATGAGTCACTGTTTGTCACACTAATACAGACAGACATGTTTAATGTAGATTATATTAAGCCTGAAACCCTACTTGACAGAGGACAGCATTATTTTAATTAATTTGCTCACCACTGACAACTTGACCAAACAGCTCCTCCGGCGTGTCGCCAAAGAACGGAACACAGCCGACAAGGAATTCATAGAGGATGACCCCCATCGCCCACCAGTCCACTGGCTTCCCGTATCCCTGCCTGAGGATCACCTCCGGGGCGATGTACTCCGGAGTGCCACACACCTGCACAGGCACACCAGCACAAACTTAAGATGACAGCAGCGTCTGCACTCACGATCCCTACGGACACGGTTTGTCATTTGACTTTCATCACATGCAGACCTGCGTGTTTTATTAACACTCTTGAATTCTGCCCACCTGTTTGTCAATAAACTCCCTCGTGTCTTTCTCCATGTGACCCTCGTAGAGGTTGGTGGTCATGTTCATCAGGCCAATTTTAGATAAGCCAAAGTCCGTCAGCTTGATGTGACCCATGGAAGTAATCAACAAACTGTTGGGGGAGGAAACCAAAATCTCCATCAACATCATATAAGCAGTGTTTTCCTAAACACACTAGAAATGTTCTCTGCATCTTGGCAAATTCCACAAAATTCTACTACAGTTGCAACAGTCTACTGCTCTGTCAGTGTTTTTGGCGTCCCAGAAATGATAAGGTCTTACCGAATGAACCAACTCCTGAAACTAAGTGCCAGTACGAAGGCTTAAATATGCAAACACAGGGGGAGGGCGGAGGAAAGAGCAAGCTACATATGCTGCTCTATGCATCTAAAAATAAACAAGACCAGATGCCTGCTTAGATATTTGATGACATTTAGCGTGCCGGGTCATAGCTGTGTCACACACAGTCTGTACATTTCCACACAAAACGATCGCTAGCAGAAGCCCTTCAACAGAAGCAATGTGAGAGGAAGTTGGTTCTCACTTGTCAGGTTTCAGATCTCGATGAACAATGCCGTAGTTGTGGAGGTACTCCAGGGCCAGGACGGTTTCTGCAAAGTACATCCTTGTCATTTCCACGGGCAGTGGGCCCATGTTCTTGAGCAAGTTGGCACAATCTCCACCTGGAGAACACACAAAACCATAAAAGTCAAGAACCAGATTGAATTGAAAGTCAAGGAGATGATTTGTCACATGCAGTTGAAAGATATGCTGCTTAGTGTTGGATGCTCATAATATAAACGGTCAAAGAATTCATACTGGGTACGGTTTAGCACTCATCATCTGCTGTTCTGGATTAGACTCCAAAAATACATCACTCAGGAACGTCTCTTTAATTTACCTTCCACGTACTCCATGACCATGCAGAGGTGACGTCGTGTCTCAAAAGAGCAGAACATGGAAACAACGAAGGGGTTCTCTGCGAATGTTAATATGTCTCTCTCCACGAACGCCTGCTGAATCTGGTTCCTCAGGACGAGATTCTGACGATTTATCTTTTTCATGGCAAACCGCTGGCGAGTCTCCTTGTGGCGGACAAGATACACGGCCCTGTTAAAAAAAAACACAAGACCAATATTAGATCTGTTATCTTCACAGTGAACGGGGACAAAGATCCAAGAAACCTTTGGCTGATATTTCTCATTGAAACACACAGATGAATAAACAGGAGATGTATTAAACATTTCAATAACATTTTCCACTGGTGGTTTTCAAGATGCGACCTGGTAACTGTTGCTAATGAGACAAGAGGTTCCCTGACACACCTCATTTTAAATCAGCCTACATTAGGATCCAGACAGTAGTTTAAGCAGAGTGGATGAAATGATGACACTGGCTCTTTGAACGTTTTGCAGGAAAAGCAGGTGGCCCGGTGCTCAAGTTACCACAAGTGTCTGTGGCAACCGGCGACATAAAAAAATGAGGCAAGAGATCTTTTGAAATAAACCGGAATGAACATTTCCTCTTACCCGTAAGCCCCATTACTGATGAGTTTGATGGTGTCAAAGTCTCTCTCGAGAGGTTTCCGTCGAGTTGGGGTCAGTGTCTGCGGGGCCTTATTCTACAGAGGGAGAGAAGAAACGTAAACAAGAGAGAAATAAAAACACACTGGCAGCAGAATGTTGATGAGCAATATCCCCAAGCCTTTTCTGCATTCCACCGCCAGCAGCAGTAAACTGTGCCGCCTACTTGTCAGTGTGTATGAAGTGGTCCCATTTATTCTGAATATCTTACTTGGAGATTTCGGGCAATATGAATAAAACTGACTTAAATTCAATAATTGCAATGAAACCAGCCGATCCATCTGCATAGTGGCAGTAATTTAATTTCAGCTTAGCCATGTTTTTTCTTCCTGCAGTTCATGAAAAGAACACTTAAAACCTTAATGACAGGACAGTGTGATATCTTCATGTAATCTTTAATCTCAAACCATAACCCCTCTGTCCTTTGTGTACTATACTAACAATCACCTCCACATCTGGTTCCACTGAGGGACTGCAGTCGTACTGTTCAAGCTGCACCATGTCTAGAAAAACAAAGAGAGAGAGAGAGGGAGAGATATTATGGCGAAGAATCGTTAACTCCCACTCCATGAATCTTTCTTCCTCCATCTGTTAAACCCCTTTTGGACGGCAGATGCATGTATGACGTCTTTGCAAAGCTGCATCCAAACCCGGTTGAGGGGAGGGCCGGCTGACACACTGACCCATAGTGACGAAAGCCCGATCAAACCCACGTCACTGTGCCGTTCTGCATGCTGTAGAACTATATATGTATCGAAGTCTGAACTTGAATGTTTATACAAGAATGTTTTAACAAACACATCTAATGGGTAAGAAGTAGGTCCTGTTCTTCCATGCCGACACCACTCATCCAAGCTGCCACAGCCCAAAAATCTATGGAGGCTTTTTAAGCTAAGTTTAAGACTTTGTTTAATGTAGGCGAATGTCTTTACCTTCTAATGGGTTCCGTGTCAGACCCAGCTGGCTGATGATGTATCGAGGGATATCCGTCTTGATTCCCTGGCCAACTTTGGCGTGACCTTCTGCTGCCTCCAGCAGGTGATAGAACTCTTCTGGATCAAACTCCTGTAAACAACAACAAAAGTGTCATTGATGTGGACTGAGAGAAGCCCAACCCCTGTCAGACCTTCTTCAAAAGCAGGAGAACTAATACTGATATGGTCAAAATGTTCTTGTACTCCTATGGGAGTCTTGACATTTGAGGACAACCCTGCCAGGTTCCTGTTTTTCTGCTATGTTAATCCCGCTTTCACTTGTGATTCTCCGCACATTGAAAATATATATTTGACCAGGTCATCAATGTGATTATTCTGGTGATACATAGACCTTGTTGGCAGTAGTTTTAATTAGGATCTTTAACCAGTCGGATGTTCAACCCAGTATAACGTGTAGGAATAGTCTTCCTTAGAAAAATATCAGCTTCCCATTCTGGGGACACACATCCTCTTCTCCAGAGGAAATAAAGGTCAGAATCTCATTTCAGTCCTACTTTAACACGAAGTGACGTCTTACTGGCTCCAATCAAATAACCTCATTTTCAGTGACAAAGAAATGTTCTGCTCCGTGGCTTACCAGACACTCGAGGAGGCGAGCCGGCCGAGAGATTATGATGAGGATCTTCCTCACCAGCTGGATGATGACAGTAACCTCCTCACTTTCAGAGCGCTCGTAAGCCTGGAAAACAGCAGGGAAGCGGGGGCAAGAAAATGCCATTATTTATGCAGTCCACACTAATCACTAGAGAGAAAGAGAGAAAGATTTCTGAAAATCAAAATGGACAACGCGTCATCCATCCTGTGTGGCCACGTTTTGAGACACAAAAATGACCTTATGTGTAACCGACTATTTTAAATATGAAGGTCTGCACACCGTTTTAAGCACATTAAATATTACAGGAGGTTTTTGAATAGTTGTATAATACACCAATTTAAACCAAGAGCCATTATTAGAATAATCTCTGGCTGGGTGGGAGGAGTCTTACTGAGTCATCCAGGGCCTTAACTTCTTCTAGACGGCTGCACTATTGCAGCAGCGGTTACATGATATTTGCTCTCATGCATATTACAGCGTCTATTACTGTTTTTGAAAAATGACCGAGGAATAAACATTGAACTCTCTAATAACTAATAGTAACTCGAAATCCTCTTTCTAGCAACTAGCTAATGTTAGGTGGCTAGCTGACATCGGCCAAAAGAGCTGACTTGAAAACATTTCAACTAGGGTTAATTAGTGTTCATGTGTGTGCGCGTCCGTGAGCATTTGATCCATAGTAGGAACAGACCATCAGTTCAGTTAGAGGTACAGCGAGTCGACCAGGCCTTCTGTCTGACAGCACACGGAGCAACAGGGAGAGAGGTTGCTATAGAAACTAACATTTTATCACAACACAGATACCAAAATCCTTCTCCTCACCATTTGTACTACCAGATCTATGGTGAGTGCCTTTGGCTGTCAGACGATTATTGAGCGATATGCTGTCCTGACTGAATCCAGCTCGATCAAAGTTAAAGAGGTGGCATAGCTGATGCCTGAAATTGTCATATAAATGTATTTAAGTTGATTTTATTAATTGTTTTCCAACATCCACACTTGTATTGCTTCCAACTTTACGTGTAGCTGCACAACATTTCTACATCTGCCCCCCCCAGCTTGACCCCAACAGGTCAGATAAGACTTTGTGTCTTCACCTCATGAAGTAGCTTCTCCAGCTTCTCTTGCAGTTCAGCGAAGTAGCGGGATGTAACAAGGCCTTTGTGGGATTTTTCCAGACAGTCTCTGACCAGCTCGACCAACTGGTGTTGGATGAAGCCCAGCACCCCATCAGCCAGCGGGAGGGAGCTGTCTGGAGAACAGTGGGTGACAATTTCCAACAAGCGTTCCTCCATCTGCGCTGTGGCCTGCAGGGAAAAAAGACACACACAGTTACAACATTTAAAAAGGACAAGTAATTATGTTGTTTTTTTTTACTTTCCACAATACAGAATGTAACAATGCTGTGGGTGGATTCATGTGGTTGTTGATCATTTAACAATTATTTCGCAAGCAGCAGATTTGAGGCTTTTTAAAAGTCAAGTGCTCTGTTTAGGAACAATACGCCCTCCTCGACAGAGTTTCAAACACTTCACCATGTTTGTATTTGAGGTTTTAGTATCCACCTGAAGGTGGACTAACAATCACCTTTTATTTTGTTAAGGTGGAACAACCCGTTTGGGTTACACCCTGATAAAAGGATCCGTGCATGTTGTCTCTGCAGCCGAGATATGACTTTAATATGAATACTCATCTAGACATTTCCAGAGCTTACCTTTGGAAATCGTTCTTTGTAAACATGGTTCATCATGACTATCTCATTATCAAAAGAGACACTGGATCGCCCGGGGCTGCATCGGGGGGAAAAAAAGAAAGCTGATTAAAATTGAACACCATGTAGATTGACATGTAAATAAACAATCAAATGCAAATCCCCTGTTGAAGTGGTTATGTCATCGGGGCCTTCAGTCATCAGATTAAAAATCCAGACATTAAGTCTAAAATCACAGTTTGTCTGACCACTAAAGGTTTTGGAGTTCTTTGGTTTCGATGCCAAAAGCTTAATTGTGAAACAACATTCACTTCCAGCCGCTCTTAAAGCTGCGATCAGGCAGGATTTCAATGTGGGGATTTGGTGGTTTCGCTTTTAGATGTCAACACATACAGCAGGCTTCTTCTGGCCAAACCGGGTGAATCACCGACATCACTCATCTTATCTCCTGATACAACACTGCGACATTTAGCCAGATGATACATTTCATAGGGAAATCTTGCTTGATGAGGCTTCAATCAGAACAGATGGAAAGGAAACCTGTCACATGCAAGCATTGCTCCCTGAGTCTCTTTTTGTTAGGAAAACCACCTCTGTTAGACTGGATGGCGGCTGCCCAACACACATTGCTGCAGCTCACCATGTCCCCCCCCCCACCCTCGACTACAGTTCAGCAGCTAGATCCCTGAGGCACTCTGTTAGCTAGCACACCCACGCACGAGGCACATTACCGTGCCAGAACACAGAGCACTCCGCTATCAAACAAACAGCGCAGAGCAGAGCCAGCATGCAAAAGTTGTCAAAAATCACACAGCTACACGGTCAGTTTCCACCTGCCCGCCGGCCAGCCTGCATGTGTAATCAATCAGACGCAATCACATACTATGTTTGCTTTTGAATTTGTTCTTGGTTAAACCACGCACAAGACATTTTGTCAGACCAACAGTACACAGCAGCCCAGGCCCTCTTGCACATGCAATCATTGCCCAAAGTTAATCCAAGCTGTGGTATGCCACTAGAGAGATGCAGTTAATACATCAAGGGAGGATTATTGCAGTTAATCTGTGTTCCAAAATAAATTCCATCAGTTTAATGACAAGATAAGAAAGGATATAAACAGATATAAATGTTGGGTTTTGGGAGATTATTTTTGGTGGTGAAATAAACTGTAACCTAGTAAATATTGTCAGATCTTAAGAGTGGATTTATGGGGGGGATAATGGAATACTTTGGATGTAATATTCATGGTGCATTTCTTTAACAGTCAATCAAACTTAGTAGATAGAAACTAAAAATGTTCAACTTTTCTGAAAAAACACAGTAAAATGGATACAGCTGGTGGACTTAGTGAGAGGACAGAAAAGTCGTTGCTATGTGTTACAAGGAAAGGAGTCTAATGGTTGACAATACTCATTCTAATATGAAGAGCATTCAAGATTAGCTACCTGAGGCTACGAGAACGAGGTCGTATAACTGTCGAGGGTCGCCCATCCTCGTCGGTTATGCTGTCCGTGCTGCGGAAGTGTTTGAAAAGGAAGTGCAGCTCATCTTGTGTTGGCTGGTAGGGAAGTTGGTGAAGGCGCTCCTGGGAGGACGAGGAAGACTGCAGACAAAACGAGGGATCCATCAGTCAAGACAATTCATTTGTTCCCACATTCCACGGCTTCATATTCATATCAGGGTACTTTAGTCACAACAGCCCATCGCTGGAAATCTACTACATTTACAACAACTTTTATCACTGACAGCACAGCTTTTAAGTTGTTTCCTAAGTGTAAACCTGAAAAACTATAAATCACTCCTGCTTACTTGACATAACACCTTTATGATTGGGTTCAGTATGTGGAAGAAAATAAAGGCAAAACTTCACACTGAAAACCAGCAGATTACGAAAAGGATGAATCTCAAGACATAATATGTCTTGATATATACTGGGAATTTGTCTCCTCTGTAGAATGATTATTGTGTCGCTGTTAGTATCTCACTGGTGTCACGGCCTCATGAGTTGAACGATGGAAACATTCTTCAGAGTCAAACAGAGTTTTTGTCAAAATGAAAAATGTAGATCATTAAACAGCACTGTGTGTCTAGATCATCTCTGAAACCGCCTTAACAACAAGCACTGAAAAGGGTTGGCAGAAACACGGAGGTGGATGAGCAGCGAGACGAAGGTAAAAATCTAAGTCTGATTTAAAAAGATGTTAAATGTCGGGGTTTTTCATCTTATAACTGCTTCCGCTTACACTGAAGACAGAGCTACTCTTCAGTCTTGGCTTGTCTCTCTTAGCAGGAAATGAGCCACTATAGCTGAAAACCACAAAGATGTGTTCAGACCAGTTAAACAGCAAGTGTAAACCATAAAGATTTATAAGTGAAGCCCACATACGCCTGAGCAACTGACAGTGCACCAGCCTTGCCACGATAGTAGGCGTTACCTGTGTCATGTAGGCATCCGCTGAGTACATAATTTGCTCACAGGCCTCAGCGTGGTTCTTTTTAGTAATAAAATACTAAGCATTTTACTAATACTTGGTGGGACGCTATTCGAAAATATTGAATATTTCCACTCATAACTAGAGCAGCTCCTTTAATAACCTCCCATGTCATTATTTCCCGATTCAGAGGCTACGTCATTCACAGAATATTACAAGGAAGTAATAATCTTAATGCTGCCAGTCATTTTGACAATTTGGAACACTAAGAGTTATCTACCATTAGCAGCCGCTCCGCCGGTGCAGAGGCAGGCTGCAGGGCTCCACACGTTGGCAGGAACATCTGCACACAGCGTCACACATCAACACAGAGGGCTTTACATTGGACTTCAGTGAAAGCCCGCTGCGTCTCATACAGAAAGAAAGGAGCCCCTTGCACGTCCGTATCAGATGCCGTGACAAATCATCGCTTTTTAAACATACTGATATTGACTTGACAACCTGGGATGAGAACAGGTTCGGAGGATTTTACATCTCTACACGAAACATGCACAGACACATTTTGATTGCTGGTGAGAAGAGTGGAAGTGTAATTTCCAGGTGATGGTCTAAAAAAACCTGGCAGATGCATCATTAGTTACAAAGTCAAAGCAACCAAAACACTCACACAAGGTCAAAAGTTTACTGGGACACTGGGTAAACTGTTTTCAAACTGAAAAATATGTGGCACACTTTGCCGGTAATCTTTTGTCCTCAACAGAGGAGCCCAGACAGAAAGCATCTGTGAAGTCTCTTTCCAATGCCTCAGTATAAAGAGGGCGGTGACGCCCAAATAAGAGCCCTATTGTCCCAGTTGACCTTTAGAGCCTGCTCCTGGATCTGCCAGTAAACTTCCTTATGATAGCAGCACATGACAGATTCTCACTGATGACTCTGTAAACTCCTGGCATACAAATCAATTGTATATTCTGCATTTTAATGTCATTCCTCCCAAAAATATGCACAAAGGAATGTTTGAAAGACCGTCATCAACATGCACACACACACAGGCGGTATATGTGTACACAGACTGTGTATATTAATTCTAACATTGAGTGTCACAGACTTGGAGAATGACTCATTCAAGCAGATGATGGAGGCAAACAATTAATGGTTTGTCATTTCAGTCTTGGCATTCATTGTCCCTTATTACATAAGCCATTGTGCTGTTTGGTCTGAGTGAGGTGTTGGAATTGCCTGGCTGCCATTTATTGACCTGGTGGATGGTGTCATGTTTTGGGATAACTTACGGAGACGGTGGAGCTCGGTGGATTGGTTCCATAACCGGAGGAGGGGAGGGATGCCAGCGACCATCTCCGGCCCTCAGCTCTGTGAGAAACGGACATGCATGTTACTTTAGGCTCAGCAGGATAGGCTTTAGTTAGCATTTTATATGTGAATCTCCTTACATAACAGACAGTGTTCTGGCATGCAATTTAATTTTTATGTAACTGGGTTGTTTGTATCATCCCATGATTCACAGCAGCTCTGTAGTATTTAGACATATGCAACAAGCACTACCTTCATATAACAAGATTTTTTTCTGTCATTATTTTTATAAAACACAATCTTTAAAAAACAAACATGGTGAGAGAATTGAAGAAGAAGCTACCTGTCAGCACGAGCCATGTGACTGAGATCAAGGCAGCAAAGAGGGAGAAAAAAAAAAGCAGAGAGTTTCAGTGAGTTTGTGGAATCATGTACACATGATCCTGTGACCTCTGGCATTCAGTTGAGGGATTTGTACTGACAATGTTGCCTTCCTTGCCAGTTTGCATTTGTCCAACAGCGAACTCAATTAATGTGAGGGTACGTTTGGCATGACAGACACAAGCCTTCGTTTCAAAGCATAACAAGTTAAAGGATCTTATTACTGTGGTGTCTTTCTTGTGAAACAGCAAAAATATAAAAGATGCATAAAAAATGTGCGGAAAAGAACACCACAATAACAAGGGTTGAATGTATTTGCAGTGACATCTGCAAGCTTTAAGACAAGTGTTGAACAGCAGAGAATAATCGTCAGAGCGACATTTATCAACAATGATCTTCTCAGTTCAGCTTTGATTCTGCACGTGTTGATATGTGAATGACATCATTTAGACAGAACATCTGATAAATTACTCATGTAATTTAGTATTATCAAATCCAATTATAAATGGAGACTGATACCATTTATCATATATTTGTGCCAATATCACATAACTGTTTGTTCGTAGTTAGTGGCTCGTAAATCTTTTTTTTATTTTACTGTAATTGATGCATTAAAAAATAACCTGTCAAATTATTTCAAAGCCAGACAGACACTGTGGAAATGTATCTATTTATTATTATTATCTTTTTTTAAATCGATCCTGTACAATGTGTTAACTCAAACTACACATTGGTCTTTCCGCATAAACAAATCTTGCGATTGCTGTGGTCGTGGACATGATTCCTGTGCTCAAACTGGATGTTAAAAACCAGAACTGGTTTGTGGGAAATAAGAAACAGGAATTACTCATACTGGAAGAAAAACTATTCTGACATGGCAGACGTCCAGCGAGGTCGTTCAGGAGCTGTAACAAGTGTTGTATTGACTCGACTCGAATTGCATGATGAATGACAACAGATCCAACAGGAACTTGGGACTCTAAGATTTCCAGAATCAGGACAAAACCGCACACTATCTGCCCAACTATAAATATTTAACATATCATGGTTTATAGATTATATTTAGACTTGACAGTAACCCATGCTGTGCTTTAAACATGTGCAAGCACTTTTATTTTTCTCTCTTGTTCCCATCTTGTCTCAGGACGAAGCTCTAGATCTGCTCATGAGTTTTTAACGATTCTTCTTCAGTGTCTTCGAGGTGCCATCTCAGTCTTAGCCTCACTTGAAGGCTACACATGCTTTTAGCAAGAGAATTGTGTTGCCATGGGAACCGTGTTGGATGATGTGGAAGGTGGATTTAGGGTACCTTCTATCTAACTGCAGCACACTCAGCCTTCTGAGAAGGTTGGCTGTAAGAAGACCAGGCGGAGGGGGGAAGGTGTGAACACTCCAGGCTAAGTGAGCCACAATCGCCTTTCTGCCGTGTGTCCGGAAACACACCGAGTCTCACAGCAAACCCTCATAGCGTGATCAAATATATTCATTAATTGATTTTTACAAATGTGCATCTTTTCTTTTAAGTCTAAGATCCTGTGCTTTTAAAAAAAAGAGCCACATGGGCTCAGGGGTCCAAATGGACACTTCTGAATAATGATGCACTGAGGGTGGGAACCATGTTGGAAATCTAACACCAAATCACAAAGTTTGTTATAGCTCCACAGAAACTGAACTTTGCAGGCCATCAATCAAGCGAACAGCAGTCAATAGTTCCAATTAATTACACCCTCACTCTCTCATTTGCCTTTTCTACATCTCCTCTCTTGAGATCCTTTAGACGAAAACCAAAACTATGCATCACTCCAGGGGAAAAAGAATTAAAGGAGCAGTGATTACCTTCGGGCAAAGGGGAAGTTGAGGCAGGCACCCGTCGAAACATTTCGGGGGCTGTCCAGAGGGCTGCTTGCAGCTGAAAAAAGAAAGACAGAGTTACTATCGTTGGTATTCACACTTGCAATAATAAACTGTCAAATAGTATTCAATTAAGGGAAAATAGAACCACGTCTTCATATACAAGCGAAAATGTTCCATAAAGGATGACATCATATCTTTGCAGGGATCACTGCAAAACCCAGCGGCATCAACCGGCACCTCAAAAAAGGTCCAATATATTATCTCAGTATTACTTGTCTAAACATTCTACACCTATCTAAGAATAGCCTTAATTGGGGGGCCAGTCTCGCCAGATTCCGGAGGTTGGGGTACAGTACACTGGAGACTGTATCTTCATTTACACACAAGTGGCTGAGAACCAATTTGGACACAAGAGAGCAACCCAATTAGAGCCTGATTGCACTCTGGCATTAGATAATCCTCAGAGTTCAAAACAGAGCACATCCACATTCTGCTGGCATGAGGAGCTATTGACTGAAAACACTTTCCATAAAGTGCAGCTGCTTCACGGAATTAAAGGAATTGTTAATGTATCCACGATTGGTGATTAAGAAAGCCTGAGTACACCAGCCATTTGCAGTTTCCTGCAACCCAAATTGTCTCAACACTTTCAAGTGAATGACTTTTCCATGTGTTGTGCAAATACTGAGCCATGGTGAATAAACATATTACAGGTATATTAACAATAACAGGCAACAATGTGAGAATTTCTGATTCAGCAAACAAACACCAGATATTTACTCTGCTATCACTGATTTGACAGTGTTTCCTTTGCAGTATTATTCATATATATCGATGACACTGAGAAATGACCTGCATCAGCTTAAACAGATTTATCTGAGTCAAGAATTAGGTTTGCCGCGCTGCAGCTGCAGACCACAGAGCCGAAAAGTCTGTAATTCTGCAGCCGCAGACTTTTGTTGCATGCCATAACTAGAGGCCCTCACTATTTTTGCAACTAATACAACACTGAAAAAAAAACAGAATTGAACAATCAACATGGAATCGACTGTAAACCGACTGTTTCCTTCCCATCGTTTGCTCAGGTGTGAACCTTTATACTGTTATTTAGAGACACCAAATACCCCTGTAACACCCGGACATGATGAATTGTTGGGAATGACATGCGAGATGCAAGGAGAGATAGAACTACAACAAGAGGTTCCTTGCAATTCGAGAGGAGCTGAAGCCTGAGCTGAGGCTCATATCACCCCAGAGTATATCTCAAAATGTATTGATACGAACCAGCAGAGAACTGATGAGTCCATTCTGCTGAGCTCAAATTACAAAAGCTGGTATATGACTGGTTTATCAACAAACTACCTGCGGCCACAAACACCTCTCAAACACCTGGAAAGCCTGTGTTTTCATGACGCTATTTCTGTTGGGGAAAAATATGTTAACACAAATATGACATGTCATGGATCTTACCGGTGTGGAGTGAGAGGGGAGACAGTGGTCGGGACAGTGTGGGTGATGGTGTCCCAACACCGAGGCTCTTCCTGTTGCTGCTGCGACAGCTGGAGCACAAACATGACATTGGGATGATCAATAAGTGGCTGTTTTCAACATAACATTTTTTTTGTATAAACAGGACATCCTTCAGGTGAATGTTGTTGTAATTATTAAGAAAATAAAAGCATCCCAATGCTGAAATAGATAAAAATTATTGAGCAAGTGTGTCATCCTGTCTCCGTCTCCAGAAAGACGATTTAAAAAGTATTTGGTCTCTGCAAACAGAAACGCCTAGGCGTGTGTTTGTGAGTGTATTAAGCTGCAGCCTGACTACACAAAGACATGGAGTGAGTTTTTATCTGACACTGTGACACTGAGTGGATTAAGGATCTTACTTGGATTACATCATGTTTTGTCATCAGTTTCAAACCACATTTTCAAACATGAAAATGAATGTGTACTTCGCTGTGTCCCAACAGATGGAAGTAACTTCTAGAGGAGATCTAAAGTAGCAATCGTTGATCCATTAAGCTCCTACTGTTGCCGTAAACTGAAAACATCAGAGTAACACAAAAGCTTGCATGTATTTGCCTGCACATCAGATGAAGTCTTTGTATGAATGGATTTTTTTGTTTACATTTCGAGAATGTGTTTTCAGATTAGTTGAAATTTAGTCTTCTGAACACGTTTTAAATTTTGAAGGCAGATATTTCATACGATACCCTATACTGTCCCTGACAAAGACAAATGAAGAAAGGGCATTTTCAGCTAAAATTACACATCATATTCACATCATGGACATTGGAGAGCAATGCATTTGAGTGAGAATGGGAAATGATGTCTACTACAACTCCACTAAATTTACCAAAAATACAAATTGTGCAATCTAGCACAGATGAGGATTAACAGAACTGAGATTTCTGTGGCTCTGCCCACTGAGACTTAATTCAAACAATGAGGTTATTTCAGCCACCAAAGCAGCTCTGCATGTTTATGTAACTACAACGCTAACATGCAGGCAAATGCACGACACACCAGCATGGCTGCGTCAAGAGAAGGAGTCAAACTGGTGATGAGAGCCAAAATACAATAAGGGAACCTCCTGTCAACAGACTCAAGGCTGACGGGAGTGTGTGCAACGACAGCAACAGCAGGCCCAGCTTGAGCCACAGATGTCCAAGAGTAACTAGCTGTGTATGTGTGTGTGTGTGTGTGTGTGTGTAGGTGCGTGCGTTTGTATGTGTGTTTTTGTGTGGGGGGGTAGGGGTGTGTGCGTGCATGCGGGGGTGTGTGTAGGACGAGTTAATCCTCCTTTGCCAAAAAGAAAACTTTGACTAAAAACACTGCCTTGAGGAGATGTTGTCGTGACGCTTCGTTGAACAGCATATGATGGTGTTGAAACGAGTTTAGTGTAACAGATCTTTTGAATTAAATCATGTCGTTTTTAAAAATGGTGGTCTCCACACATATTGCACTGAAATGCTAACTTCTTTAGCTTCAAAACTATTGGGTAGTGCTTGAAAAATGCGATACAAGCGGCCGAAATGAATTTCTCCATGGGGTAGCTGAGCGACACCACTGTCCACTGCATTGACTCACTATTGTCTCATGAGGTACAAAGTGGTATTACAAGACAGGACGGGCTATCATTAGCTTTGTCTGATTTTACAAATTGTACCTTTAAGCAAACATGTCAAACAATTGTTGATTCCACAAAATGTGACATTTCTCTTATTTTCTCTGTTTTGGGGTTTGGAAATAGCAAAACACAGCCACGCATTTGAAGATGACACATTTGCCCCTTTATCCTGTCAGTTGTGTTAGCCATGTCTAATATTTGTAACTAAAAAATTAATTGATCAATAGCTAAACGAATGCACGCCACAAAATGAGCTGGCCACATTTATCTCATTTAACATCATGGCCTTTATCAGGCAGTTAACAGGTTTTCACCAGTGATCTTACAGTAAACATGACAAACAACAAACTCCAATCTGTAATTATCAACAGAGATCAACAAACAGAGATCATTTAGTTAAAAAGACACATCTGTGTGCCTTAGTGATATGGGGTCAGACGTTTAATCGGGACAATAATCTACCTTTTGTAGATTGTAAGCATTGGCTGATGTCTCTGCTACGAGGAATATTAATAACAGTAAATGTCTGCAAAGCATATTGTCATTGCATATTTCTTTTTATTATGTTCAAGTTGTCTATCTCAAGCAGAAACTGCTGCTGCCTATATATTCTGTTAACTGCAGTAAAATGATAACCTATGAACATTTATGGAGTTGATAAATAAGTGAGTAAATTTGTATTTTCAGCCATCGGCTTTCCTGCTTAAAATCCATATCATATCCATAGTTAGCCTGTTATTTTACCTCCATTGGTAGAACAGTTAGGCTTTAGTTCAATAATACCGTATTAACCAGCAGTATGGTACATCCCAATTCAACAAAGACAATATGATTGTTGCTCTCTAGCTAATATTTGAGGCATTTCTTTTGAGAATATCCATTTTACAGCCAAAAGAGTCAGCAAGACATATTAGTTCCCTCCAGTTAGCTGATGTTATATTCAGAGACAAAAGCTGTGCATCATGCTCGCTGAATTAATGGCTTATATTGGGAATTATTTTAACAAAACGTTGCAATGAAGGCATGAAACCAAACAATAACGTGTTTGACTCATTAATAAGACCAGCTGTGACCAGTAACAATGATTGAAAGAAGCAGTCTGGCATACAAAACCGCCCGAATAACCGTCTGACTAGCTTGAGTTTGGAGTTAAGTTAACCTCGATGCGCCAACTCTTGATAACCGACCTTTTTGAGCGCTTCAGCAACACTCCGGGAACAAAATGTGACTTGTTTGGGCTCGGCACCGCAGACCATTGACTTGGATCCGACATGCTGGAAGATTTTCTTGCCTATCCCTCAAAGTTAGTGGTGATTTTCAGTAAACTGAAGTCCTTCTGTTGCTTTCCCCACCATCGTCTTTCCTCCTCGGCGGTTCCTTTTGTATTCACGTCGAGTCTTCCGTCTGCCTCGTGCAGTCCGAACCTAAAGGTTATCGGCAGGCTATAACATCCTCCGGCCCGCTGTCGGACAGCCCTCCTATCATCGAAACATCACCCCCATTCCGGTTTGTTTGGTGTGTAATACCGATCGCCCAGCAGTAGTTCACCGTATCGAAACAGACGCCGCTGGTTGCGTGTATGTCTGTATGTGGAGCCTGGACTGATGCTGCGTTCAAGTGCTGCTCGTTACCTCCGCACTCCCACTGCGATATTATTTTCATAAATAGTCTTTTCTTTTGGTAAACATTGATCATCGCAAAAACGTAACATCCTCAGTTTGTCTTCAGAATTATGCTGAAAGATATTAGACAGTTCAACCCCTTCTCTGTTAGTAAACATTATGACGTGTTTTTGTGGGTGGACCTTACGTGGGGGCAAAATAAGTCACGAACAGCCTAGTTAAAACGAGCTAGCAGTTTTTAGTTGGCTAGTTTTTCTCCCAGTTGCAGCTTGTACATGCTAACATTTGGTGCCAGAACTCCTGTTCTGGCATCCAGACATTTTCAGTAGATCACGTACCTACTTTTTCCTTTGTTTTTGCCTCCAGCTGATGCACATATATACCATGTTTAAAATGAGGGTTGAACTTCTAGTGACATTGTGAAAATGTGAGAGTCTTTTGTTTGGACAAACTCACAGAGATTTGCCCCTGGTGCTTCCTTGAAAGCATCACTGTGTCCTATCGTTACCTAAGCAAATAGCAGATACTCTGCAGCATGACTTCACCTTATAAAACTAACCTCCAGTCTCTTCTCTTGAAAATAATAAGCAACCTCACTTGTTTGTGCCCCAATTTGACCCAGAAGTTGGAAGAACGTAGGTGGTCATTGGAAATCTGTAACTTGAGCCTTAAAGTGTAACTAACTTCCGATGCATTATACCTCAAACCAAGATGATTATATACTGCATACACCAGCTCAACATTAAATTTAGAATTCAGTTTGGCCTGCTTGGTGAAGTAGCCGGCGATGCAATTAACTACAGCAAAACAGTGATGTCCCCTGTTGATCGGTTGCACATGGCTTAACGGTGCTTCTAATGTTTAGACTGTGACTCATAAATTGTTGTAATCCCCAAAAGAGAGTTGTTTAATTTTGTCTGGAGCACACTGTAGTATATGTTAGTTTTTACAGTATTTGACATCTCATTCCACTGCATACTCTTTAGTATTTTCACGTAAACAAGCCACTGACTCAATATTTTGGAGACACATTCAGAATATCATCTGTTGATGGCGTGAAGCAGTTTACTTGCATACAAATAAAGGATGTGATGCAAGAGAATAAACACATTTTGCGATGGTGAAATATTGCAAAATGCTGTGAAGCCAATAAATGTGCAATTTGACATGTGGCAACACATTATGGCTGTGGGAACACTGCATTGTTGCTAAGCAATTCATGCTTATCCCATCGGAGAGATGTTAAAATATGCTAATTGTCAACAGAAAAAATGAGATTCATTAGATGCAATATGCTGTGTGTTAGCCTAGCACTGCTCACACAACCAGAAACATGCTGGATGCGGCCACCTCTGTTTGCAGTGTTGCCATTCCCCAAGAGCACCCATCACGGTTGCTAAGCAACTCACATAGACTTAGACACAACTAATAGATGACAGGGCATCACTGGTGAACCAGAAGCACCTTAATATACAAAAACAACTCAGGCTTACTACATGTTTCCCTTTTTTTCATTCTCTATTTCACACTATGTTTTGCTGCTTTACTATTAATAATCTTGTCTTTGAAATTAAACCACCCTTGTCTACCAGACTCATCAAATTATGGTCTAGTTTCTATAGGTTTGTAGAAGGAATAATCAAAATGGCATTGTTCTTCTGAAGCTGCATGTATCATCCAGGTCCAATTTAACAGCATTTTCTGAGAAAATACAATTACTGTGGCATCTCACTTGTTTATTGCAGGAATGAGTAGGTGTTAACTTGCACGAAGAGGTTCTTCCAAGAGCTTACAAGTTTAAAGGTTAAATTGTAAAATTGGTCACAACCAGAGATTTTAAAGATATGCTAGCAAATGAGACTCAAATAGTAAATGGTATGTTTTAGCTGTGGTTTGAAACACATTTGGTCCTCCAGTGAGTATGTGAGTGCTCATATTCATCATAGGAATTGATCACAGTGGAAGATATGGTGTGTTATTGTGAACAAAGAAATAAACTGTATCAGACATTATTTGTTAGAATCAATTCACTGTTGGTACGCTCTCATGGCAGCGTGCAACCGGACTGTCTTACCTCCAGGGGTGAAGGGTTTGTAAGGGGCTGCATGGGCTGCATGGGCTGCATGGGCTCAGGAGGGTGGGGCTCTGGCAAGTGGGAGATAAACTGTAACGCAAGACATGGTCGCATGGATTAGTACGCTGACGCATAACCTTTAAACTTCAGCATCTATCATCAGTCAACAGGCGAACTTTGGTAAGAGGTTGCTGCTTGGTTAATATCACATGACATCATTGCCAGGCTCTCAGTGTCTGCAGGATCATGCTGCTGTCTCTCAATTACATGCTGTTCATTATAGGATAGTTGGATTCATCACCAGCTGCATTTGCTATAACCAAATCATAAATGCCGTTGAGCTTACACCACAGGAAGCTGGCAGTGTTTCCTCATCAAACACTTGTTTACTAATCCTCCACTGCAACCTTTGACAGTGTTTACTGTGTGATATATGGGCGTACTGGCTTGACATCAGATTCAGACAAACCAGGGAGCAAACAAAGCGGCTCACTTTGCATCCTACATGCAAACCCCGAACACAATCAAATTAATGTCTTCCATTATTTCATATTGCTGCGCATTCATTTTTACCTCTAAATATGCACTCTGACGCTGCAACAGAGATGTTTTCTATTGATTCCCCTTATCATCTCTGCATTTTGGGTTCCACAGTGCTGCTATTGTCTAAGTGCTGCAGTGTTATCAGTGCAAAACCCAGAACCAGCTACCAAAGCACTAATGAACATGTTGTCATAGTAATGCAGCGAGGATGCAGAAAGACTCCTCATCCTGTCGTGCCGGCTCATAGTTTCACAACAAATGCAATTCATTACACATTTCTCCTTGAGACTCCTAAGCCAACCCTGTACAGTGCTTGAGTGAGTAGTCATTTCCATTTGGCATTCCCATGTTATAAACACTTCATGGACACTCAAGTCCTGAGTGTAAACTGAGTAGAAAATCTCAGACTGACTCATTGGTGTCAATCCCACTGCATTTCTGATTTGCTCAGATATTCAAGTCATTCTGTGAGACTGTGAAATAAAGTGCATCAGGTGGCAGCTGTGAACCTTCAGTAGCAGGATGACGGCAACATCGGTCTTACTACAACCATGACAATAACACCAATGACTTCAGAATTATATCCTGAATTATGAGATTCACCCAAGATGTTGGTTCATGTTGATGCACATAACTTGGGGGATGATTTAGCCGTTTATCTTAAAGTCAAAGAATCAGGTCAGTCAGAAGTGCATGTGGACTGATGCATCCAGCCCCTCCCTGCACGGTGAGTGTGAAACCTCCTCTGTATCTATGCGGGAGCACCAGCTATGTGCCCAAAAAGGAAAATTAAATTAAAATAGCGCATGCTCAGCTGAGCTCATCCACCGAGGAGGCAGATGGATTGATTCCTACGCCTTATGGATCAGCATCTAGTGGGCAGCAGCCCCACCCCCCACCACCACCTCCCTCACTCCCCATGAAAAACTACATTCACTGAGGAGGAAGAGTGGGCGGATATGCAGCCATGTCCTATTACATGAGTACGTCAGGTTAGCAATTATATAGAAATAAAAACATCTCCTAAAGACTGAAAGACATTTCACTTTCCTGGTGCTGCGAACGCGGGTGATTCATGCAGGAATCGTGGGGGCTTCATACGAGGTTAAAAACAATATTGTGGTGCAGGAACAGAGGGAAAACAAAGACCATGTAGGAGAATATACACTCATCGTGAGTTGTGAGCATTTGAAAATAAGTGAAAATGTGGGTAGAGTGAAAGATGTGTGTCACTGGATGATATTGTGGACCTGAAGAAAGTAGTGCCGCAGATGTTTAAACATGCTAAAACATGTCAGAATACCTTCTCATCTTCCCAACTTACTGGCAGTTTTATAGGTTTAAAACAGCTGGAACAGCTCGGCCATGCATTGTGTAGTCGCAGCAAGATGTATACGTGTATATTCAGTGGGGTAGACTAGTATACCGATAAATTGGTAAGATTAAACAACAATTTTGAGCCATTTTAATCATAATTATGATAAATTCTTGTAATTTACAACAAAAACAAATCTGTAACTTCCCTACTCTTCAGAGCATTTTTCCCTTTTGCATTTTGGTCTGGCATGTCATCAGCCTGGGAAACAACATGAGGTGTTATTTACACTTCCACCAGTTTCTCTGCGTTTGCATCTCACAGCTTTAGCAGATAGTTTAAGTTCTCAGTTGGTCAAAACAAGACAGCATGAACGCACCACAGCACAACTTGACAACTGTTCTGCACACCTGCACCTGAAGAGGAAATTGAAAAAGTAGAACTTACTCAAGAGTCAGAGAGGGGATCTTCAGTTTATCTCGCCTGGACTTCATTCTTGCTCAACACCAAGCCGGGGCTCCACTTACTAAGGCGCAGCACCTTTCGGTCTCTCCGCTGGGTTCCAGCCACTCATCGCTTTGGTGTGTGACTAAAAATAACCCCTTGAACAGAGTATCGTTTACCAGAGGCTTCCACAGAGAAGATCAAGGGGTGTAGATACATTAATACGCAGTTCAATCTGACAACATATGAGGCGCCACGGCGGTTTTGCGTCCGTCTCCAAGGCGCACCACAGAGCTTCTGTTCTGACTGCCACAAAGCAGAGCGAGCGACGGGTCACCGCTAACCTCCATGTGACTGGTGGGGAGGGAGGGAGGGATGAAGGGGGAGTGTATCGGTGGAGTGTGGATAAATCAATTTTGGTGGTGGATGACAGTCAACAGAGGGGCGGGAAGAAAGTTGGTGTTGGAACTGATGTAACTGGCAAAACCTGATGATTCTGGTTCCCATAAAACAGAGGAGCGCACAATGATCTCATCATAATGGTTGTGTTTATGTATCCAGCAGAGAAATGATGCACGAGTCTAAATAAAAGTTTTCACTATCCTGCTGCAAGGCTCGTTTGTTCTATGAGGAAAGTCTTTCTTTATTTCTGGGCACACAAACCAAATGAAGCAGGCTGCTGGTCGTGATGGCTGCATGGGGAATAACTCCGCCGTAATCCGTGACAGCTGCCTCACAGGATCTGTTTCTCACTCAGTGTGTGTGTGCGTGTGTGTGCGAACAGTCAGTTTCCCCGAACGAGGCAGGGAGTGCGCGTGCGTGCGTGCAGCGACAGTGTGTGTAGGCAGTGCCACGTGCTGGCATGAGAGTTTCACACGTTTTTACAGCATGCTCGAGGTGGATTTGTGAAGTAAGGACGTGTGTGTTGACGTTTGTCTGCAAGCAATTCTCTCCTACTATACAGATGTGTGTGTTGGTGTGTGAGAATTCATGATGAGTGTGTTGATGTTTACAGGCTTCCATGGAATGCTGCATCTCCCAAGCAACCACTGACAGAAATGACACCAGTGTCTTCCTGGTTGCTATGGAAGCTGGTGATGGTTTGCCTGGTTGCTATTACATGGGCTGGACCCAACACACACTCACTGCAGATTGACTGACAGCATGCAGGTGTATTTGTCGTTCTGACATCCTTAAATCATTGTCATTACATGATATTGCTCTTCTTATACTGTTAATAGTTTTTGCCATTAAGTGGACAGCTATAGTACTAAATTAATTGCTTTGTATCCTGATTATATCTTGTGAAAACACATTTTTTAATGATGATTTGTTTTACTGTGAAAGGCTTCTTCTCCGCTGTGATCAGAGGTATCGAACGGAAAACATCAGTCACCTTTTATTTTTCCGACAGAGAGAGGGTGTCGTGTTTTATGCCACCATGGCATCGCTGTCATGGAAACTGTTAACCAAGTAAGTTAGATCAGTAATGATCTACTATTGATGTATGTGGAGCCTTGGGAAAGGTGTGCCTTTTGCAGTCCTTGTGGCTAACAGCTTGGCCTGCATCAGAGTGAAAGAGAGAAGAGCTAAACCACAACTTGAGAAGGAAACAAATTGTGGGTGAGCTTTTAAAAGTATATCTGAGCCAACCAATTGAACACAAAGAGATGAAAAACAGCCTGTTGTGTGTGGCGGTGAAGGGGTTCCCATCCTGATTGCTAGGTAATTGTTTTGTTTGAGCAGCATTTAATAGGAGAGTCGGTTTCCCAGTTACCATGGCAACTAGGGCTTTCCTGCTCTTCCTTTTCCATCAGTCTGCGTGCTTCCTCCCAACTCTGCTGTCTGACATGAAGCTGAGCTGAACACTGTTTCAATATGCCCCTCAGCACGCCAGGTCACATTTGGCTTTAATATGCTTTAATCTATCACCAGAGTAGAGGACTGCTATTAACATTAAATTATGCTTCATGGTGTTGAGAAATATATGAACAAATACATTAGAGGTATAGTACACGATAGGCAGCACAAATTGTGGCTACTGATAGTTTAATGTAAATAAACTTAAAGCTGGTTCCTTAAAAGATCCATGTAACGGTCTATAGACAGAGACTCAGATTACGGATCTGGATTATGGCCGACTGCAACTTGCAATTTCAGGCTCACACACGTTTAAGATCCGAATCTCAGATTGTAAACAAGAGCGCTGAGGCGTGATTCATGGTGCACCAAAATTCAAGAACAGTGGAGTGGGCATTGTTTCAGAAGAGGTAAACAGAAGACTGTGTATAGAGACGGATAGACAACAAGACTGAAGGGCACGTCAGATCACTGGCAGTAAGTCAACTGTATTCAAATGCATCACTCTAATCAAAGCAGAGCTCAACTGAACATCACAAGCTTCTACTTGCAGGTGCAGGCACTCTGAAAAGGCTTCACAGGAGTAAATGACACAGGTATGCTGGACACAGATGACTTGATGCTGCCTGCAGCTTTGAGCAGGTGCACTTGGAGTGCATAACACTTTCATTTACTCAATTCTAAACCACTGAAAAATATACTGGTCTGCATCCGTGTTAATGTGGTGTGACATTCGAGAATCGGTTCCAAATTGGTGAGCTTGTCATTGCCTTTTATCAATGGCGGCATGTTGTGAAACAATGGCGTCAAACTCGTGCGTCTGTGCAGCTTGAAACTTGCAGCAAGAAGGAGTCAGAGCAGAGAGGAAGAGACGCGAGATGATAACAGTGCTGGAAAATGATCATTGCAAGTAAATGGTGGAAACGTCAGAAACATGCTGAAACGGCAAAACAAGAGAAAATATAGAAATATAGAGGTGATGAAGGAGTTTTTTTTGGATAATACGAAACAAAAATGAAAGCGTTTGGACGTAGCAGTTGGTGAGGATGCACAAAGGAGAAAAAAAAAAGCCATCAATCAAAAAGATGTGATGCAGGAAATTGAGAAATAAGTAGGATGTTGCAAGAGAAAATGTGTCTTGGCCTTTAAGAGGAAGTTGCATCATACAATTCCGTCCACAAGATGGCGTAGACATTATAAAAATGCATCAATGCACCATATAACATTCACAAATACTTTAAATAGGAGCATCAGTTCATAATCTCATACTGGTGCTTCAGTTCAAGACTTCCAATGATAGATTGGATGAATGTCTGTGTGATGAATGGTCACAGTCAGCCAAGGAAAGGCCATTGAGTTTATGCGAAGTGTACGAGCCCCGTGACAGGTGAGGTTGACCTCCGCGTGAGGGAGCCCTGTAACGGGAGAAGCACAGTGAGGGGATACGTCTGTGTGCACAAAGTACATGCTGTGCTTCCCAAAGGAGAGTGTGATGTGACTGTGTGTGTCATCATTTTTGGTTCAGTCTGCACTCAGACTGCATCACCGCTGAGCCCTGTACTCCAGTGTTATGGTGAAAGTTGTGCCCCTCACAGCTGAGTCACCAGCTGTCATTGTTTGGTTACTGGGCTCTTCCACTGCGACATGACAGCGCAACTTCAAAGACCCCATCTTCCTCAACTGTGGTTGAAGTGTTGCTGTGTGTGTGTGTGCGTTTAACCAATAGTTTAGCAATAACTGAAGAAGGCGTCAGTGTACATCTACAGGTTGTGTATGCAGTTCTGAAATGTCATTTTTTTTGTCTGTTTTGTTGTCTTCATGCACTTTTAGCAACCTTCACCCACCAACATCTTTACACCAGGGTCACACCAAGAGTCTTGAAGTGTGATGAACCTAATTACAAAGCAAAGATATAGCTGGGGAAATATGGATGATCCCCTAAAGTACAGACAACCATTGACTGTATCTTGGTTTAAACTATTCACACCTTGACTTTTTGTAATGAGCACATCAGTGATATTCTAGTGTTTGTAAAAAGAATCTCTACACAGTCGCCCAGCGAGTATGAAGTGAACCATTTGCTTTTCCTGCATCATGTGAGTGACAACGTCTTCAGCTTAATCACAGTCTGCGTCACATGTCCACGAACCTCTTTGAACACGTCTGTTACAGGACGCGTATGAGAAGCAGACGAATCGGTGCTCTGGCAGTTCCTGTCTGCAGTTTCCTCCTGCCAGGCGCACGATCTTCTGCTCCACTAGAAACTTCAACCCAGCAGACGGTCGCCAGCCACCTCCGAGACTCAGAGACCTTCTCGCCACGTCTTCTATCACCACATTTCACGTATCATGGTGAACGGTGTCAACACAAAGCCTCTTGTGTTGGTTTTGATCGTCACAGTTCACATGGTATTCAACGGTAAGCTGCCTTCTGTTTGCTCATGTGGTTTATTCTCACTTCTTCTTGCTGCTTTCAATGCTTGTTTTTTTTAAATTTTAGAATCAAAAATGCTTCTCTGTTTTTTATTCTTATTTTGATGACTGAGTTTCCCCGTTCAGATTAATTTCCCTGTGTAGTTTTGAAGAGTGTCGGTGTGCATCGATGTCCATATACTGATGTGACCTCTGATATCTGCCTCATTGACCTACTGGATTCTTGGAGGAACGCTTGTGGCTATGACCATCTTGCCGTCCCTTGAAAGTTGTTACTCCAGTTGGTTCCTACAGTTTGACTTGGATCTGTGTTTTGTGGCTGCTGCTCTTTATTTGGACCAAATAGTTTCTGTGTTCATCTAGTTATAATCTCTCTCTCTCTCTCTCATACATCTATTGTTTTCTGCACGCACACAGGCCCCAGCCGAGCGGATCGCACGGGAATCCTCGGCACCAACATCACCCTCCAGTTCACGTTCAACACCAGCATCGGGAAAAACAGCCATTATGCAGTTTACATAACCGGCCAGACAAAGATTGCCGAGTGTTTACCGGACAAAGGATGCTCAGCGGAAAATGGATTAGAACTTTACGCTGAAAATTATTCTGTATTTTGCCTGATTAAAAATCTCACACTACATCATAGTAACGTTTACTGGGCCATCTTGTTCGTGGACCAAGGAATCAACGGACGCAGTAATAAAGTGAACCTGACGGTCAGCGAGGACAACAGAACCTCTCCGGGTAAGATCAGACTCCACGTCCACCACACTGCATCCTAATAGGCTCAAACACCAGGTGATCCATCAGTTTCAATGGAAAGCATTTCATCATGCACCATAAAGCCACACATGGAAAACTAAACGTTAATATCTAAACGTAGCCGACTCGCATGTTCATTGGCCGAGTCACATGTACTTTTAAAAACTACTTCAGATGCAGTATTATTTTCTGCGGTGAGCCACAACACTTCCTCTGCAAGCGGAGAACATCGGCTCTTCACTATCCTCTTCGTCATATCGTTCGTTTTATTCATCAAGTGGATGTTTGCAACTGATATTTCTGACTTGATTCGGTTACTAACGATCCCCAGCCAACACGTGTAGTCTGTGCAGCTCATGATCATACAGTTGATACTAGTATCCTTGTAAATATTACCAGTTATATATTGACTGTCATCGTCTTAATGTACAAATGTATTGATATTGGTACTTGGATAATACTGCAGTCCAACAACCTTTTGATCCTCATGAGAAACTGATGCTATCATGAGTCCAGAGAGCAGATTGGATCGGAGTCCATCGTTTTGATAATCTCCTTTCCACCCACACAGATTTTCCTGAGCAGAGGAACAGCACATCATCCGAATACCAACCAACTGGAAGTTCCAGTCTCTTTTCCTACAACACCGTCACCGTCCTTGTGGTTTCAGCAGTCGTGCTGTCGGCTGCAACACTTCCTTGTCTCGTCTGGTGTCTCATACGAGCCAGAGGTAGGGACTCCCCATCCAACAAGCATCCTCTTATCGGTATTGATAAGACTTCCTATAACCGGGAGGGTTATAGGAAGTGATGTATATTTAAATACATGATGTTAATCCTTGAGACGACACACCAGAAAACAAGACATCCAACGTTGGACGTTTATTAATATATGTACCATATTTAAAATAAAGGCGCAGGCCGGGTTTAAATGACCTGCTCAGCGCTCCAGTCAGAAGCAGTGACTACAGTTTCCAAGCGAAGGTGGGGAGAATCATTCTTATTCAGTGGAAAGCATGTGCAGTTTGTGTGGTTAAATGCTGAAAAATGCAAACCATAATGGAGTTTCACATCCTTTCGACACATGTGATGATTCACGGCATTTTGAATCGTCCTCCTTCAATGAATGCAAATATGAAGACGCTGAGGGGAAAAAGAAACACCCTCTTGATTCACTCTTGCTGATGCACTTTCACTTCACAGATAAACTGGCCTACTTTGAGGAGGAACATTGCTTATTTGAAATAATTTTCAAAGACCCGGTGACCTCAGAAACCACACGCGTTTGATGATTCCCTACCCACGTATATAACTACAGGTTTTTTGCTGACGGTGCCTGACCCTGTTTCAGACCGTGCAGATAACAGATAAGCACTGCTTCAACATCTCAACTCGGATCCGACAGCCGGTGGTGATAAACTCTTCTGCACCTTTATCATGAACTAGATATGTTTAAGTCAAGAGACGATCATGCTTCGTCCCAAAAATCTCAAATGAAAAGATTTGTCGGAAATAAATTTATTCAGAATATCAATTCGGTCTTATTATCATTCATTCAACACAATAACAGTTTTACTATTGTGGTTTATTATTTGAGCTGAGCACAGACTAGTGCATTAAATGTACAAAACCTGCCGTCCTGCAATGATATGCAATCCTGGTAAATCAAATAATTACATTTATATTCGTGTCCTTTGCAGCTTTGAGACGTATCTCAGCACTTCAAACACTTGTGTGTTTGATTTTTAGAGGTTTTTGCTCTAAATAAAGTCACCCAGCAGCACATCTACTATACAAATGACTTATACATGAAGTTTAAGTCATTCAATAGATTGACTGTACAATTTCCCTTTTTTTAAACAGACAAACAACAACAACAGCAACAAAACTCTAATGCGACAATACAGGTGAGAACACGTTGTAATTCCCTGCACTTTTAAAAAAAATGTCAAAGTAGACGTTTGAAACATGTGCGGGAATCAGTCAGCTTGACTTTAATTTTATTTTGCAGGAAGTAGCTGAGGCGCCTCTGCCTGCACCCCCGCTCGTCTACAGCGTCCTGGACTTTCCTAAAAGACAAACGGTTGTGGAGGTGAAACCGAGTGATACAGAATACGCTGCTGTGAGCCATCTCCCTGAAAAGAGACGAGTGTGATGTGTAGCCGGGTGTGAACAAGCTGGTCCGTCTTGGTTGACTAAAGTTTTTCAAGATTACTTTCACATAACAGAAGCAGAAGGGTGCTGGCAGAAGGCTCGACGGTCTTCTAATGTGCTAAAGCACCCAGGGTTTGTGGAGGCGTCATTATCTGTATCTGTTTACCTAGAAATGATCCGTGTCTGAAATGGAGCAGCAGATGAATCTGCATGTTTCAAACTGGGAATTTCGATTTTTTTTGCACAATTATTACACAATATAAGATGGGAACTAACATCAATTTGTACTGGAATGATGCACATTCAGCAGGAGGTCAAACCTTTGGCTTGATGTTCCACTGAGCAGCTTTTATAGGAATGAATGGGGCTCCTTTCTCTGCACACATCCATGTATCAGTGCCATGACAGAGGCCCGCGATTGTTGAAAACAATAAAAAAATCCAAAAAAAATCATGAATTTCTACAGTTTGTGGTTTTCCTCTTTATACGATTAATACAACATCTTTGTATTGTAAATTCTGGTTGGAGCAGCTGATGTGTCGGCTGAAGCTGCATCTTAAAGTCCACAACGTTACACTGTTCATGCCTGATTGAGTGCTGCACTCTGCCCTACTGACCTTTATGTCCTTTATACCATTTCTGTCTTTTGTGAGGTGAGTTGTCTTTACAAGCATCTTCCCTCCAATGCTTTTGTTTATTATTCTATTTGTCACAGATTTGGCTGACCCTCTACTTTCATCACTAAATTGAGAACTTGAGAAATTGAGAGAGAGAGAGAGAGAGAGAGAGAGAGAGAGAGAGAGAGAGAGAGAGAGAGAGAGAGAGAGAGAGAGAGAGAGAGAGAGAGAGACAGAGACACACATTACCCCCGAGTGTCAATACAAAGG
>CAAKHC010019116.1:57407-69976 GCA_901007825.1 Macroramphosus scolopax
TCATAAGCCGGAGGTCACCGTGACAAAGAGGAACGTACAGGGTTATCGAGAGGTCACACTAACATGGAAGGTAAGTCAGTAAAGCGGAAATGACAACAGAACACCTTGTGGATTTAGTAAAATCGATGCGATCAACCAGTACATGTTGCCATTGTCCAATAATATCCTCCAAATTAAACAAGATGCTACAGTTTATCATTGGACCAGCCTTGCAGAACACTTGTAAAGAAATATAAGTATTTTCTGATCACACACACCTGAATAATTTATTAATTAAACCCCTTTCATGACATGTTAAATAATAATCAAACAGTTTTAAGTATTAGAGGAATTTGAATAAATTGCACTACATCCACATTCGCCCAGTTATACAACGAACATTAACAAACATCTTGGTGCACCTTTAACTTGCTGTCGGGCATCGTCATCATGAATATCATACAAGATAAAGATTTTTTTTTGGACAAGCTATATTCCCGCCAACCACAGATGCACTTCACTTTCAGTTCTTGCGAATATTAGCTTGTTAGCATCGAGTACAGATCAACAAAATCATTGTCATTGTTCTCGAGGGAATGTTAGCATGGGAGCATTAGCATTTTACTCAAATGACCACTGTGGATTAAGACAGAAAAGGGCAAATCCAAATCTTGTTGAGATGTTTATTTCTAGTTTCAGTTGGTTCCACTTGTGTTTGTCTCTTCAGCCGATGCAGCGTGCAGCAGCAGTCCAAGGATTGACGTACATCCTGAATGTAACTCATGGATGTTCTTGTGCAGACAAGTCGTATCGAATCAACTCGACTAAATACACGACTTATGTTCTGTACTCTGCGGCCAACATCTCGGTTATCGCCAGCAATGCGGTCGGGTCCTCTCCTCCAGCGATCATACCGCTTCCAGCTGAGTCTGCTGTGGGTTTAAAAAGTAGGCTTGGTGCTTGATTGTGTCACATATCATGTATTTCTTTGTGCTTTGGTAGACTTTAAAATCACCTCCTCTTTCCCAGCTTGTGATAAAACATTACTGGATGAGAAATTAAAAAAGAAAACTTGCCTTGAGTGGTACGAGCTTCAAGATGGAGATCCAAGGCTGAAGAACGGGATCATGTTAAAGCCAAGGGTGCAGAAAAAAGAGAAGGACCTTGTTAAAAATAGTAAGTTGTGTTTAAACAGTGTTTAATGCAGTGTGATTACCGTGCATACACACCAGACACTCCTATCGGCTCCTCTCGGCTATTTGTTTGCATCATTAACTCCTCACATTGTTCATTTTGTAACAGATCCTGGAAGGAAAATGATTGTCTTTTTCCTGTTGCAGGCTTAAAGGAATACGTGCCTTACGTTTACTTTGAGCACTCGTGTGTCAGGGGGAAACTGCAGACAGATAAAATGTGCCGCTATTATAAAAAAGGTGGTAAGTTGTATTTCAATGATCCAGTATGACAGGTGCCTCTTCGTGCAGCACTGGTCCTTGTTTTAAAATCTACTTCTTAGATACTAATTGTTGTATTAATTGGTTCCTTCCTCTGCAATCCTGATTGTCGAACCCTAAACCTAGTTAATGTCCAGTAATGAGCTGCTCATGTCAAACTCGGCATCTCATTGTGTGGATTTGCCACCGCAGTTTGTTTAATATTATAACTGTTCTGTGTTAACCTTTTTATTTCTATAGCTCCACAAAGAGAACCCCAGGACTTCATGGCTTTTATTGTATCACACAATTCTGCGTCTCTATCATGGAAAGCGATTCCCCCTGAGGACCAGCGAGGCTCCCTCACACACTACAGCCTGTGCATTGTGAAAATCAGCTCACAAGATGGGCAGAACAGTGAGAATGTCCCCTTTTATTCATCTGTAGCCTTTTATTTACTCTTCAGAGTTCACCTGAATGTAAGACTGCACTTTATTTTCTATTGTATCTATTTGTGCTGTGGAATTATCCAACTTTTGATGCTAAATTTACAAAAATCCGGGACTATGTTGACACCCGAGGCAGCTTCTTTCGTTTTTCGTGTGTGACTTTCTGTATGTTTTCCTACGTCTCATTTAATTTCAGTCTGCAGCAATATATCAGCCTCATTAACAAAATATAGTCTGGACAACTTGACGCCGGAGACGAAGTACAGCATCAGCTTGGCTGGAGTGACACGAATGGGAGTCGGACTTTACGCCACGACAGCTATCAGCACGGAGCCAAAGAATCTTGTGAATGGTACTTACAGGATCCGCTCTCACACATGGAGCTCCCTCAAGGCAGGGACATATTTATACATCAGTGGAGCAGTTTTTTCACACTAACCTGTCATTTCCTTTTCCCCCATAGTAGTGTGGTTAAGTGTCAGCTTTCCGTTGGTGTTCCTTGTAATCCCGATTATGTGCACATGCTTCTTCAAAAGGTGGGTCAGCCGTTCTTGTAACACTCTTATGTCAAGAAACGGTTCACCAACCAAATCCTGAATTTCTGAACTGGTCGTCTTCAACCTTTAATTTTCCACCTTTTTGTGTCTTTTTTAGGAATAAAAAGAAGATATTTCCTCCTGTACCGACACCTGTCATTTTAGATTTCACCAACAGCGCTGATATCCAGGTAAGTGGAAGTAATTTACTGCGGGGGAACTTTGGAAAATTAGCATTTTCTGCCATAAAACAATCAACTGATTTGCCTTGAAGTCTACAGACCACAAGAGGAAGACGATCTCAGTGGTGCTGGTATTGTTCGTTTTATGTAATTGGGCAAATATCTCATGGTAATTATGGCAATGTTCAATTTATATGTGGATGATTCACACTTCATCGTTAACAGCAAGAAACGGAGAACAGCAATTATAACAGCAACGTCTTGAGTTTCCACAAGATGTGAATGACTTGCGAAAAAGTTGTATGCGTGTGTGTTCATGTGGACCTAAGTAGAGTAACTACAACGGTAAACGAAGACAAAAGGAGGCAGGGAAGTAGATCAAAGGGAGGAAAGTCCCTCATGATGTTAGTGAAAGAAGATGTGGGAGAATCATGAACTTTAAATTTGACCAGAAAGCAGAACCCTGAACATCTGTCAGAGGTAAATCAGCTCAGTCAGTTCAGTGTCAGATGTTTTGGAAAAATCCTTTCTTTTTGTGTTTATATTATAAAACTCTTGCTCTATTTCACAGGCTAAATTTTAGAAATGCACATTTAACAAGGCAAAAAATGTATATGTAAAATATATCTTATCTGGATCTGATTTGGAGTCGGGTCAAATCTGACCTACACTATGCAACCTACTACAGGAGATGCTGGAAAAGGAGGAGGAGCAGGTGAATGTGCTGACCCTACACCTGCTGCAACAAGACGACAAGACCCTACCTGAGGCTGCGGACAAGACCATCGTCCTCCCAGGGGAATGGGATGACTGCACGGACGAGGATGCTGAGAATGTAAATTCAAGCATGTCAGAGGGGACCTGTGGTGATCGTTTGAGCCCTGACTCTATAGAACAGCCACAGAGCGGCTCCAGGAATGACAAAATGAATGACATCAATGGGGTGGACGACGAGCTTGCTTTGCTGTTGTACAGGAAAGGATTGGTCTTCGATCTGAAGATGGACTCATCTTAAAATGACTTTAAAGCAACGTTATGCACAAGGTCTGAGAGTTCAGAGTCAGAGGGATAATTAGCTCTATGGGTAACCCTCTGGTACGGCTCCTTCATGCTACAGTGACCCTCTCCCTGTTGCCTGCAGCTTCATACACATGTTGATGGTACACTGACCGTGACTCGAACGGCAGTTCTTTAATTCCCATCTGCACCATGAATGCCTGTTCTTGCACAGTGTTACTTGGGTTGATCGGGCGAGGGGAAAATGTTCTTTTCATCTGTTGCGGTCTGGTGTCAGAGTCTGACACATGCGTGGACGTTTAGCAAAGATTACATTTTAAGATGTCAATATGGTGGATGGTGCAAACAAACCATCAACAGACTTTGTAGCAGGAGACTGCTGTCCGAGTCACGTTTGCCTCCACAATCTTATTCAAGCGTTCCAACATTGCTTTTGAGGTGCTTGCATAAATCACCAGCATTTGTTCAAGCCCGTCAAGGATGTAGGTTGTATGTTTTTAGTGAAACATAAAACACTTCTAACTGACAGCTTGGTTTCGCAAAGAGGATTACGGCCTCACAGAGCTGTTAGTACGGCTGCAGAGCTTTGGTCCTGCTAGTAGCGAAATCTAGATTAAAATGCAACTCAGATGAGGAGTACACCAAAATCCTACATTATATTTGTAACAACAGCAGCATCCCACTCAAACACAGAAGCAGTGGATGTGGTAGCAGAGCAGAGCATATGTGACACCGACAAGAGGTGAATATGTGACAGGAAGTGGTCTCAAAAAATACCATACAAACAGTTTCTCATGCAAGGTGAAGTGCTATAGTACAGGTATTTCTGTGGGGTTTTGTTTCCTTGTTCAAACTACAATAAATCAGCCTGATGTATTAATGCTGGTGAAAGACATTTGTTGCCACATTGCACTTTAATTTCTCAGCAGAAAACTTTTTTTTTTTTAATCCTTGTTCCTGTATCATTTGGTTTTTGCCTACTTGTGTTGATGGTGAATATTTCAATAAACCTAATTAATTAAATCCAATATAAATGATGGTAATAGTAATAGTTGCCTGTTTAACATCCTTCATGCAGAGATACATGCAAAAAATGCCTTACTAAACAGTTTTAAAGAATGTAAACAAAAATGGAAATAAAAAGCACAATAAGTAAAAAAGTCTTTCATGTTCTCAATTCTGTAGATGGTCATATTTGTTTTACAGTTTCAATGTAGTTTCTTTGTTTTGCTTTTCTTTTTCTTTTAGAAAATGAACCAGATTATTTCACGCTTTTATTTAAAGCAATTCCATGAGAAATCAGACAAAACACTGAAGGACATAACACAGAAACAGACCGAACGCTGCACGCGATATAGTTGCGCTCTACTGTTGCATTTCCATCATTCGTTTTGAGGCCGGTGGACCTTTGCTGGTGCGGAGGCTCGCCGGCTCCGCCTTCAAGCGGGCCGCGGTGACGTCTCGGGACCGCAACCAACCGGTCACCATCCACCCTCATCTTCCGCTTTAACAGCAGTATATCGACATTCAACTCGCGTCTGCGGGGGAAACCAGAAACGCCTTTTAAAAAGATTTCAGCACTTGCATGCTTCTGTTTGGATCTCTGTTGTTTGAAGTTTGCTTTCGATCCGTGTCTCTGCTTATACTTTTAGATATATACTTTATTTTACGGTTTCATTTTCGCTGAAGTTGGAGATGAAACCTGAACATTTCCTGGTACTGTTGCTTCAGAATAAAAGCTTTTAAGTTTCAACATAACGAATGACTTTTACTGTGTTGAACTTATAGGAAACGCAATTTCCCCAGTCTACAGCCGCAGTCAGCTCTCTGTTTTATTTAGTCTATGCAAGCGCTTCATCAGTTTATAGACACATCTTTAACGGGCAGCCCTGTTGTCATTGAAATGCAAATGACCTTCTGATGTTATCCCTGAAAATGCCCGATGCATGTTTCTCTGTGCTAGAAGATGGCCGAGTCGGATTGTGGGGATCTTGCTTCAAAACAGTCGCAGAACAGGTGAGTGTGTCGTTCAAGGCTGTGGCGTGACCACAGGCTTTGGGCAGGTCCCTCGGTGTTTGTCCGCACGGCGCCTTCGATGCAGCCGCTATCCAAGACGCCGGCGCCGGGGTTAGAATCCAGGAAACACCGAGGAGCTGTCCGGGCCTCCAGGCATTTACATTGCCTGTGCTTTTCTGTCAGAGGACCCACAAGTAACATAAGTTAGGGGAGTGGACGCATCTACCCCCGCCTGCTGTATTGTTGTATCTGGGAAAGCATCGTTCTTATTACTATTCCCGACTGCAACAAACACATTGTATTGAGATGCTCTCAGCTAATAAACTACAGTTTCCTAAAAGAGTTTCTAATTTTTTATTTCTAATATTTATTTGATTAAAATCATGTGCAACGCCCAAAGTTAGATCGATATTCGAGACCAACGTTGTTTGTATGTTTTTGACTCCTGACATTCTAAGCAACCGGTAAAGTTTGGAGAAAAACATACTTTGGTAACTGTTGTAATGCAGCCATAGATGTGCGACAGAAAAATTGGGTTTGGCGGTTCTGGATAAACTTTGGAACAGCTGACTTTACAGCGAGGCTGACCCCTGGTATTGGAGGTAAACCTTAAATTGAACATTAATACTGGTTTAGACAGTTGATCGGACAGTGCATACCATTTAAAGACATCAACGTAGGTTTTTGATATTGTGATGGTCCTTTTACACCTTTTTAAGATTGATTAATGGAGAAATGATCAGCAGATAAGTAATGAAAATAATTGCTGTGTCCATTATAATCCTTGAGTTAACACAAGACTAGATTCCACACACATCTGAATGTATTGAACTCTACAGCCTGTTGGACCAGCATAAAACAGCATCTAACATAATATGTTCAATTGAAACATTAACAAAGTCCGAAATGTCAGTTGAGAATTTGGAGATTGATTAGTTTGATTAGAGAAACGTGTAGTGTCCCTTGATTCACTCAATGTGACAAGGCCCTCTTTCTCTTCCCAGTATGGCTAACAAGAATAGCCCACTGCTGTGCACATTCTCGGCCCCCAGCCACAGTGCCACGCTCCTCCACGGCTTGTCGGTCTTGCGGGCTCAGGGCCAACTTCTTGATGTCGTGCTGGCCATCAATGAGGAGCGCTTCCAAGTCCACAGAGCTGTGCTGGCTGCTTGTAGTGATTACTTCAGGTTAGTCTGGATCATAAGACTTGTCATTGCCCACATTTTAAAATTCCATGTGCTTATCTGATAATCTTATTTAGAGCAATTTACACGGTGCACACTGTTAGAGTAAGCTGCTGTTCACTGATGAACTATATTGAAATAAATGGAGGGAGAAATGTGAGATACAGAACATCAAACTGTTAAATTATGTTATGAACATTTTTCTTTGATTGGAGCTAAAACTTCAAGAGTATAGAAAATGTTTTCCAGACAGGGTGCAATAGGACAATAAGTAATCCATCATGGGATCCCATCTCGCGAAGTCTGCAAACTTGTGAAGTTTCATGATGGTTAACACAGTTTTGACGCCATCACGCTACCTGTGAAACTCCTAAGTTTCAAGTTTCAAAGACTTTATTGTCATTCACACAAACACAAAGTGCACATATGAACGAAATTTCGTTGCAACTGTACTCCACGGCATTTTCATTTAAATAAGAAATATAAAGCACGGCCTCCGTGGATGATCCTGCTACAGGATCACTATATTGGCATGATGGCACTCATAAACTCACAAGATGAAAACAATACCTGGCACAAGCTCTTGTAGCTGAAAGCAGTAAATTATGGATTTCTACAAATTGGCCATGATATAAAACACAAAATGTACTACACAGTGTTTGCATATTGTTTTTGTTAGGTAGTGGTTTTCCGCTCAAATGCCATTTTTAGGAAGAAAACAAGAATAGATTTTTAAACATCTCCTAGTTGACTGACTTGTTCTTGTGTTGCAGAGCAATGTTTACTGGAGGCATGAGGGAGTCGAATCAAAAAACCATTGAGCTGAAGGGTCTGTCCGCCCGGGGGCTGAAGCATATTATTGACTTTGCCTACAGTGCCGAAGTCACTTTGGATCTGGACTGTATTCAGGATGTCCTCGGAGCAGCCGTCTTTCTCCAGATGGTCCCTGTTGTGGAGCTCTGTGAGGAGTTTCTAAAGTCAGCGATGAGCGTGGAGACATGCTTGCACATCGGCCAAATGGCCACAACTTTCAGCTTGTCTTCCCTCAAGGATTCGGTGGATGCCTTCACGTTTTGCCACTTCCTCCAGATTGCAGAGGAAGAGGACTTTCTGCACATTCCCATGGAGCGCCTGGTATTCTTCCTGCAGAGCAACAAACTGAAGAACTGTAGCGAGATTGACCTCTTCCACGCCGCCATCAGATGGCTACAATACGCTGAGCCTCGCCGGGCTCAAGCGAGCAGTGTCCTCTGCCATGTGCGCTTCCCACTCATGCGTTCCTCTGAATTGGTGGACAGTGTTCAGACGGTGGACATCATGGTGGAGGATGTGCAGTGCCGCCAGTACCTCCTTGAGGCCTTCAATTACCAGATTCTTCCCTTCCGACAGCATGAGATGAAGTCTGCACGAACAATCATTCGTTCTGACGTATTGTCCCTCATCACCTTTGGCGGGACACCCTACACTGACAACGACCGCACAGTGAGCAGTAATGTGTATTATCTCCCTGACATTGCTTCTCGCCAGTTCAAAGAACTGACAGAGATGGAGATTGGGTTCAGCCATGCTTGTGTTGCCGTACTTGACAACTTTGTGTATATCGTCGGCGGACAGCACTTACAGTATCGCAGTGGTGAGGGGGCAGTAGATAGCTGTTACCGCTTTGATCCGCACCTGAGCCAGTGGCTGCGCATCCAACCCATGCATGAGGCCCGTATCCAGTTTCAGTTCAATGTGCTGAATGGACGGTTATATGCCACTGGAGGGCGCAATCGATCCGGTAGTCTGTCATCTGTAGAGTGTTACTGCCCAAAGAAAAATGAATGGACAAATGTGGAACCGTTAAAACGCAGGATTTGGGGACATGCAGGGACTCCCTGTGGAGAAAAGCTGTATGTCTCAGGTGGTTATGGTGTCTCGTTGGATGACAAAAAAACTCTTCACTGCTACGACCCAGTGGCCGACCAGTGGGACTTCAGAGCTCCCATGAATGAACCCAGAGTGCTGCATGCCATGATCAGCAACAGGAATCGTATTTATGCTCTTGGCGGTCGCATGGACCACGTGGACCGATGTTTTGATGTGCTAGCAGTGGAGTATTACATTCCAGAGAACGATCAGTGGACCACTGTCAGTCCCATGAGAGCAGGGCAGTCCGAGGCTGGCTGCTGCTTCCTGGACAGGAAGATCTACGTCATCGGTGGCTACAACTGGCACCTGAACAATGTCACAAGCATTGTTCAGGTGTACAACACAGAGACAGACGAGTGGGAGAGGGATTTGCACTTCCCGGAATCCTTCGCTGGCATAGCTTGCACAACAATTATACTTCCACAAAACAACACAACACTAAACGTGACCCTGCAACTGTGATCCTGTAATTCCATTTGCTCTTTCTTCTGACTATAAAGTCACCACTAGGTGTGAGCATCATGTAAGGTGTGTGTGTGTGTCATTCAGGGAAACTACCTGTACAGCTACTATTATTTTATACCCTGGCATTGGTTCTGGAACATTAAACAGCAGACGGAGCTTTCCTTAAAATTAGCAAATCTGAATGTGAAACTCAGAATTTGCGCGTGTTTTTTCATCGGACCTTTTGATAAAAAGAGACAAAGAGCTTATTGACAACTCATCAGTATTCGGCAAAAACATTTTTCACCATTCCCGGAGGAGATCCTGTAGCTAGCAGATGTTCTCTGTATGAGGAACTTATTGTTTGGTGCATTGACCCGAATCGAAGGGATCGTCTCCCACTTGCCCATTCGAACTTTAAAGTTTTTGCCTCCATACCAGTATTACTTAATTTAACTTAACACTGAATATATTTTATATAATTCAGTCCGTATTTAATATCATAAGTCAAGGGCTTAAGTTAACGACTGTACAAAATGTTTCTTTTTTAGATTCATCCAGGTTTCATTTGGAAATCTGATTTTCAACTGAAAGTCTTGAGTTGCTTTTTGCTGTGCAAACGTATCAAAGGTTGACTCGAATATCGGACAGTGTGATTGTACATGAGTTTAGCGGTTTTACTCCTTTTATTTTATTTGTTCTTTGATAATATATTATTTTATTATTCAATGCATTAAGAACACAATATCTAAAGACTTGTTTGCATGCGTCTCCCCACTTTGACTTATTCACAAACTACATCTACAGTCATGGTTGCACAGATGAGCACGAGTTATGATGTTTTTCAGCTTCTGCTTTTTTATATTGTCACTGCACTTGTGTATCCTGAGCTAAAGCCCCCACTGCCACACTTGTTATTCTCAGTGTAACATGCCACTGTGGACCTTTTAATGGCAGCTACATATATCTTTAATGTGTGTGTCTATGGGAATGTCAGTGTCTGCTGCTCTTGAGTACGACATCTTCTAAACAAAACATGCATATGTGTCTTCACCAACTGAGTAGCAATTATTCTTGTTGGGGATATAAGGATATTCAAAATATGTAATTTTTGAGCCGTTGTTCAAACATTACAAATATGTGGTGTAGATGGAAAATGTACTAATTGTTATAGTTAATACTGTGTTAGAGTTTGTTTTGACTGCATTGCCGCACTTTCCAAAACAGTTTTTATCAGACATCTGATTCTGCTGCTGAAGTTTTTGATGCACTTGAAGTGTCTATCAGGAAGAGTCGAGCTTAAAATACTTGTTTTTACGTACCAGGTGACAGTCTACATGAAGGGCGATGACTGTTTATTTTAAAATGGTTTCCTGTTTGCCTTAGTGAGTCTTTGTCTCGTTTTACCTGTACCAGTAAAAGCACATTATATCATTGAAGTGCAATATAAAGGGAAATGTAGTCAAAGAGGGAATGTAGACAATCGGGTAGCTTGAGGTGCATCCTTTATTAAAGATGTATCATGTTTTAAAAATACCCTTCAGGTGCTGCTTTTTCCATGGGATTATGTATTTCTGCATCGAATAACCTTAATATTATTATGTTGAACTGTTACTATCCACACCCTGCTATCGACGCCTGGCATTAAAGTCACTGTACAATTTTACCTAATATCATCATGTGCAACCTGGGCTAGTAGTCACACTGAGGTTTTTTTTAAACAAACTGAGGCTATGCAGCAATTTAAGGTTTACAGTTTCACAGTGATTCTGAGTAGAGCTGCCATCTGCTATTTAAGTACAGGTATAGGTATGATGACGAAGCACTTGTTGCAGTTCACTTCAGTTAAGTTGTACTCATCATAAACCACATGTCAAACCTTTCTAACTGAATCCTGCCCTCTATATTAACTTCTAGCATACACTATATTACCCTATGTCTATTCCCTGCAGTCAACAAAGGATAATTGTATGCTTGAGTAAGTAATATAATTTTAAAAATAGACCGTTATCCATGCAATTCAATCAAGAGTTCAGACAGTGTTTTTGTTGCACCTTGTATAAGGGATCAAGATATCCATCTGCAACACTGCAGAATCCTCTTAAACTATGCCCATGACATTGCCTGATTCTTAACTGACAGTTGATTATTAAGTATTCATTGTGTATGATATTCTCCAGATCACTTGACCAGTTTTGCTTACGTTTTACAATGCTTGCTGTTTCCAGAAATGTTCCCCCAAGATTGAATTGTACAAGACTCTAGTGTGTAGAACAAGACAGAATGGCACAAGTAGCATTACATTAATGGGAAGGGGGAGGTGGGTTCAGCCTGAAAAAACCCTTTGCAACGATCATTGCCTCAAACAATAACAATGACTTACTTTCTCAGTGAAGGCAGTGGAAATACAGTACAAGAAAGATTTCGGTCCTTTGATGTCAACACTGATTTTCTAGTGGAGAGGTCAGAGATAGATGCAGCTCAAGCAACTGAGTATCATGGATTTACAACTCTCAAGTACAATTTGATTGTACTTTTACAATTTTGGTCAATTTTAAGATGCATATAACTTTACAACGTGTGTTGTTCATCATGTGCACTTACATTGGCCAATAGAGCTTTTTATCACCGTATCATATTGTATGTTATCTTGCCGTACATAAACACCTGACAACAGCTGGGGCAAGATCATCACAGCGCTGCACTTTCTTGCGTGATGACGACACCAGAAGGCCCTAGCGTAGTGCGTAGCGTAACATCCCATTCAGAAGAAGAGGAAAATATGGCGTCCTCTAACAATCCTCGCAAATTTAGCGAAAAAATCGCTTTGCATAACCAGAAACAGGCGGAGGAGACTGCTGCATTTGAAGAAGTGATGAAAGACTTGAATATCACCAGAGCTGCGCGGGTAAGACTTTAACGCCACGGCTATTTACATTTTGTTGCATCGCTGTTTGGCAGCTAGCGAACGCTGCGGAGGTAAATCAAAACGTTAGTATGCTCAGCAGCTGAAGTTAATAATAACGCCATTGGCTGTATGAGAGCATCACCGCTAAAATGTGATTTCACCCAGCCTGTAAACAATATGCAAGCATTGCCCTAATTCACATATGACAAGCTTATTTGTGTGCAGTGTCCACTAGCTTAGCTAGCGTACAAGAAGTATGAATAATGTGCACCTGTTCTCTCAATGGCAGATCTGAACAATTCATTAACGTGCGCGAACAAATCGTTTGAGATGTAAAACACTGGATAACAACACCGTTGTAAGGCCAGACTCAGTTGTGTTAACACTGGTTGAGATCCTTGACAGGGTTGTGTTAGCTTTAGCTAGCCAGTCATATGTTAATGACCAGCCTTCCCAGCTGTGATTTGTTTGGTTCCCGTTCACAACCAGTCTAGCGGTACTCGTCAGATT
>CAAKHC010019116.1:70684-90208 GCA_901007825.1 Macroramphosus scolopax
ACAAATTAAACCCTTTAGTTCCTTGTACATCACTAGAGTAAAGGGATTTTTAGATTCTTCACCCTACTGCTCGGGAAACAAGCAAATATTTATTGTAATATATATATATATATATATATATATATATATATATATATATATATATATATATATATACATACATATATATATATATATATATATATATATATATATATATATATATATATATATATACATATATATATATATACATATATATATATATATATATATATATATATATATATATATATATATATATATATATTTTAGATTTAAATTTACGAAACAACCTTTTATTGAACCTCCTTTCACATAAATCATCATATTTGCCTAAAGGCTGATGGCAGCCATCAGAATGAATGTCATCCGATCAATTGGTGCGACCCTAAGAGATTATTTTATAGATAAATAAAAATGTAGCCCGGAATTACTCTGTTATCTTAGTTTCGATTTACAAAGGGGAAAAAGTTCAGTTTCAGAATTAAGAAGCAGAAACAAGACAATCTCTGGATCTATGATTCTTGACATTTTCTTTTAATCATCTTAATTACTGAATATTTGCTTCAGGTCAGTTAACCACAAATAAAAATAAGTTTCTTATTATTATGCTGAATATGTTTGTGTCAATTGTTGAACCAATTGCTGGAATTAATGGCCAGAACCAGAAGATGCTGCTGCGTGAACCTGAACTGACATTTGATTCAGGGAAAGCAAAAAAAAAAGAACAAGTTAGGTTTGTGGTCAGATTTATTTTGTGTTGCCAATTAAACAAATCCATTGCATTTGTTCCCTTCATTGTTGATCGTGTTGTAGTACATTTTAAAGAAAAGATAACTCCCATTACTGTATTTGTGATAACATACATGACTTTTGTGACTGGTTTTGCATCAAGACGTGTGGCTAATGAAATGAGCCAAGTGTGTCACATTTTAAGTCTGAATGTAAATCCACCCGCTGTCGGGCAGGTGTCACTTACATCAGCTGATGTGAGTTTTAAATGCTATGAACGATTTTGTCTACATTGATTGTTCATGAAAAAGTCACATATGCCTGTCTCATCGTGTTTCATCCTTCAGTTGATTTATTCATTAGTCTTTCACGTAACCACTTTGGACTGGCAGGCATCATTCATTTTGTTCATTACTTTCTTTTGTGAATCAGATCAGTCATTCACTCATGCTTTCATGCAATTTTACTTTGCCCAGTTGCAGTTACAGAAGACCCAGTATTTGCAACTAGGGCAGAATCGTGGACAGTACTATGGAGGCTCACTGCCAAATGTCAATCAGATTGGAAATGGCAACATTGACCTGCCTTTTCAGGTGAGCCCTTAGCCTTTCTCGGCCGATAAATCAATGATTTATTCTCGTCTAGTGTACATTTTTAGCTGTTGTTGAAAACAATGGATAGTATAAGGTTGAAGGTGCATTTGTAGTGTCCGATAACGATTGGCTTAAGACAGAATGGAGCCATTTAGAAAGGCTACAGGCTTAGCTTAGGCAGTACATCTTTCAGAAATGACCTGCAGATCAGTTGTATAGTCGGACTAGTTGTTCTCATGGTTCAGGAGCAGAAGGAAACCAGATGTTAACTACAAGGATAAAAGTTTTACCATACAGTGTAATTTGGTTGCTAAATTTTAAAGTATATCATTGCTTGTCACGGCTTTCCATCTATAAATACATTTGCCAACTCAAGCATCAGTATGGGGGGCCCATGGCTTGACTCATTTTGAAATGAACACATTTGCACCATTAATCCTAAGGCATTTTGACATAATTTTCTTGTGTAATTAAGCTGCTTCGCTGGCCTCAGTGACCTGTGAGTGTGTTCACTCTAGAACTCTGTGCTGGATACCAGCCGGACAACGAGGCACCACGGTCTGGTGGAGCGTGTTTACCGTGACCGGAATCGCATCACGTCTCCTCACCGCAGACCGCTGTCAGTCGACAAACATGGCCGCCAGATATCCTTTATTGAAACGCACTGTGCTGATGATATCCTTAATGTATTTATTTTTTTAAGCGGCTTGATAATCACAGGGAGGTCTTCCAGTAACACACATGTAGTTATGGTGTCAGCTGGCTGAATTGTTTACAGACAGAACAGTTTACAGACTTGAGCTAACAGCAAACTATTGGCACATTGTGGAACTCTCTCTCCAATGTATGTGCATGTTGGGTAAACTTCACCAGCTTATCTAGCCAATGGGTTGTGAAGAACCACATGGATGGAGACTCTGATATTGAGCTGTAAAGTGTATTGTTACACCTTGACCATAGTATTCTTCCTCCATCAGAATTACCAGACACTGACTGAAGTCATTTTCAAAGTAACTGGAGTACTTGTGTGTGGAATTCCATTATGTATTAGGTCCAGGTTCGCCCTGAGGTGTGATCCATTTTTATCCCCTCTACTTTATTAACCTTAACAGAATTCACATCGACAGCTGTCCTTACAGCTCAATTTACCTCTCCCCACCACCAGACACTAGCTGGAGAAGGTAAGCCGTCTCCGCTTATCCATTTGCCAAAAATGATACACAGGAAAATCGCAGCAGACAGAAAACCAATCCTATAACAGAGGAACCAAACCCCACATGTGCTGTGTTACAGCAAATATACAGACGGGTGACACATTAAAGGGAAAACCTGAATAAATAAGATACAAAATAGAGAATGGAACGTGCTTACATGCAGAACACAACAGACACAGAGAGGTTGAGAATAAAATCAATGTGAATCGTATTTTGAAAAACAATCGTTTTAGACTCCACCACCATCAAAACACCAAATGAGGGAGTATTTTTGGAGGAATGGTGGCCGTCCCTCCAGTAGAGTCCCAGAGACATGTCCTTACTAACACCCGTCTGCATGTTTGTCACAGAGTGGTATTATGAATGGATATGATGTTAAGAATTACACGCCGCCATTGAGGAATTTTTGGCTCTGATTTTGCTGACGTCTCATCTTTCTGACACATACAGGACAAATTCGGACTCTGCCTTACACCAGAGCGCCATGAATCCAAAGCCCCAAGAGGTGTTTGCAGGCGGATCACAGGAGCTGCAGCCTAAACGAGGTAATGGAGGATCCAGCTACAGAGCCGCTTTTATTTATTAATGCACAGTGTAATGCTGCAAGCGGTGAACCTTAAATGACTCCGAAGGGTTGGTGTAAACGTAAAGTTGCGCTCTGGCGTTATCTTTGAAGATCTCTAAGTTAAAGATTTATGAAGTAAACTGATGCTGATCGCTGGCAAAGAACTGCTTCAGCAGGCTGTTTCAGTGGCTGTAGAGGAATAAAATCTATCAATGTCTCAATCTAGACAGTGATCTAGAGATCTAGAGAAGATCTTTAATCACCAATTATCAATAGACTGTGTGTTTTTACGTGTGAAGCTCTGACATGAGGAAACCAGAATTGGCTGACATCCACTTAGTCTGTCTGGTGGTCACCTTGCTATTTTTAGCCGCCCCACAGTCTAGTGCACAGCACTATATTCTGCTTGACTGGCCGGGATATTGCTGACTCATTTCTTGCCCTGATCTGAATTGTGTTTTGTCATAGAAAGCAACTGTGTCTTGCTGTTTCACTAATTAGTACTGCTGCTAACAGTGCCTGGGACGGAGAATTCAGAGTCCAATGCAGACCAGGATGCGCAGAAACAGTTGTGGGATGACAAGGAGGTACTGATGGGCAATGAATGGGCTACAAGCTGTGCATGTATAAAGTGTCGCATGTGAAGCACCTCAGATTAATGGCTGATATTTATGTTTTATCATCAGGGTGATTCATCAAACCCCAATGCATGTGATGTCCCAGGAATCAAGTGAGTGCCTTACATACAGCTGAATTATTTTTCTATTCTTTCAAGTTTTGAAACACTAGTCTTGTTTCCATTCAAATTATTATCTTTTAAAATATCAACAAAAGGAAATGCAAATCTTTGCACGTGTTCATCCATTAATTGTCTGTTTGTTTGTTAAATGTATGGTGTCATACAGAGTGATATCAGAGCGGCTGTTCTCCTGACCGATCTGATAAAACCTTTTTTTTTTCGTAGTATATTTCCATCACCAGACCAGGAATTAAACCCATCTGTGCTCCCCACTGCACACAACACCGGCGGCTCGCTGCCGGATCTTACCAACATCCAGTTCCCTCCTCCGCTGTCCACTCCACTGGACCCTGAGGACACCGTCGCCTTCACTTCCCTCAGCTCGTCCACTAGCACAGGCAGCCTGACCACCAACCTCACCCACCTCGGCATCAGCGCTGCCAGCCATGGTAACAACAGCTGTTTTATGTTTATTAGGTGGGGAGATAAGAGACAGTTAAAGTTCAAAGGGGAAACAAGATTTTGGTACACTGACACTCCTCAGACTGTGTTGGGGAAGTGTTGTAAAAACAAATCCGCCTCTGAATTTGTGTTTTAAATCCTTTATTACATGAATCTGGATCTGCTCTGACATACACAAGTTCCACTCTTCTTTTGTTTCTTTGCCAGGGATCCCCACTTCCTCTCAGCCCGCCATGACGGTAACAGCACAGCGTCGCCAACCTCCCGTGGTGCCGCTCACGCTTACCACCGACCTCCATCTTCACAAGTCCCCACAGCAGCTCTCGCCCACCTCGCCTGTTAACATCCCACAGGTGAGGTGTTTCTAGCAGCCTTGAAGTTGTAGTTGACAGCAGTGGGTTTCAAATTAAAATGAAATATAATGTTCAGTTCGTAAATGGACCACATTTCTGAAGTGCCTTTCTAAAAGCTACTCCTTATAATGTTGCTCATTCACACACATTCACACACTGGTGGAGGCGGCTGCCATGCAAGACGCCAACCTGCTCATCAGGAGCAATTCGGTGTCTTGATCAAGGACACTTCCACACGGTCTCTGGAGGAGCCTGAGATTGAATCGGTGACCTTCTGATTTTTAAACAAGACAACCCCATAGGCTATACCGTCCAACACAAATTGATTTTCGTGTGCATTGTTCCCATACAGATGATGTGTTCCTCTCTCCGTAGGGTTTGCCAACAGACTCGTTGACCCTGGAGCAGCAGCTTGCCCTGTTACCCCTGTTCAACCAGCTGACGGCTCAGGCCCAGGCTCAGCTGCTCAACGAACTGCAGAAGCAGCAGCAGGCCTTGCCTCAGGGCATCCAGCTTATCACCTTGCCAACTCCAGCCTCCACTGGTGCAGTCACCGCCATTGCCAGCAGCCCCTCCCCAGACAGCCAGACCAACGCCAGCATCAGCATCAGTTCGGTAGGGAACCGGGAAGTCTGGTCAAAAACTTATAGAAACACGGATAACCTGAAACCATTTTGTTTTTTAATGAGCCTATATTCATTTTGCAACATATTTCTCTGAAAGTTGTCAAACAATCCAGACATCCTAATTAATATTTTCACATCGTCCTTTGGTCCCGTTCTCGCTAACAGGATATCTCAGGAGGGAATTTCTTCCTGGTTTCAAAGTTAAACTGATTAGACTTTAGTGGTCAAATGTCAAGGTCACTGACACCTTAAACAAATGTCTAATAGGAAAAAATAAATAAGCCGAGTGTCACATGTAATTCTGATCTGATGCTATGTCAAATCCCATCTTTTAAAGAGATTTGTGTGTGACAAGCATGGAGCTTAGTGCGAGCTAACCCTCTTCCCTCCAACAGTACCGCAATCAGACTGGCTCACCAGCCACTCAGTCTCCAACCTCCCCAGTCTCCAATCAAGGCTTCTCCCCTGGCGGCTCGCCTCAAGTAAGAGCCCACCCACCGAGCTAGCTGCTTTTTGGGGAAGGGCTTTGCGCCTGGGGGAAAGCTAATTGTGAAATGAGCAAGGCTACTTTTCATTGTATCAGCAGTTAACCAACCATGTTGTCACCTGCTACATTTCCTCATCACCACTGTCACTGTTCACCGTGCATGACAACATGCAGCGTTTGTTGATGTTGATGGACGCCCCGATCACTCAAGTAACGAAGTACATTTGTTCTTTGTATGATTACATTTTATTATAAGCTGTAGTTATTTCCCCTACAACAACTCATTTGAAAGTAATTTCTTCCTTGTATTGTTTGTCTCTGATGCACTCGATTATTGTCAGTCAGACTTCAGGGTCCAACGTTCTCTAGCAGAGCCGGAGTTTACATCTGCTATTCACATACACATAAACAACATGTCCTCTGCCTCTGCTGGGAGAAAAATCATCAGAACTGGATCCAGTCTTCAGTGAAACATTTGGCAGAGGGGCCAAGGCAGTTGCATGTGTTTTATTCATAGTAGTCATGGATTTAGTGTTTTTCAAGGTCATATAAAAAAAAAACAACAGTTGAGATAAGAGATACTTTTTGTTAAGTTCAATACTAGTTTCCTCGTGCAGTGGAGATCCAGAGCCGGTACAATTAGGATTATTTTTATCAACTGTCACGATATGACCATCGGTCAAGAAATTATATTTTACCAACAACAATGAGCTCGAATGTCAGAATAACATTCAGGATGACGGATACTGGAATCTCCCGTCAGAAGTCTCTTTGTGTTTGTGTCGGCGTGGACGGAGCTGCTGAGGTCTGCACCACTGCGACGGTTGTGTCTCCTCCAAAGAGATGGAACAAACATCATATTTTTACACATTACAATTTGAGCATCAATAACTCACAACACTTACATTTTTTATTTATTTTACTTTCATTTTTTTCATTTTCCTTCTTCACTGCTCAGTTTGACAGTTGTGTGATTTCTGTTCTTCCATGGCTGAACTGTCTGCTTCAACGCCCAGAAAAATGTGGCTGTCTGGCTAATTTTGTTTTGTGTTTCTAATTGTAGCTCTTGCTCTTGACATTACGTCTGAATCGTGTGGCTCTCTTATCTTTTTTTTTCTCCCAGCACATTCCTGTGGTGGGCAGTATATTTGGCGACTCCTTCTACGATCAGCAGCTGGCATCAAGGCAGACCAACGCTCTTTCTCATCAGGTGACACAGACTGTGAGAATAAACAGCAGTGGAATAAGATCTGTTCTTCGAGTTTCTAAACTTACCTGAATTCTCTACTTTGCTGCAGCTGGAGCAGTTCAACATGATCGAGAACCCCATCAGCTCCACCGGCCTTTACAATCAGTGTTCTACCCTCAACTACACACAAGCGGCCATGATGGGTCTCACTGGGAGCAGCCTATCAGACTCTCAGCAGCTTGGCTACAGTAGTCATGGCAACATCCCCAACATTATCCTAACAGGTAAATTAAACCCCAGACGCACTTAAAGCTAAGTTCTACCTGCACTACATTAGTCCATAATCACCTGTGACTCACTAGCAGAGCTGTAGCAGTAGATTTCAGGCGATATACTGGCTGCTGAAATTCACCCAAATCCGTGCATGAGCAGCCCTGACACTCCGTATTGGTATCAGCCCGATACTAACCAACATCACGAGATAGGACATCTGAAAACACTGATCATTAACTTAAACTATCATGTAAATGCCTTGCTGTATTCCATAGTTCTTTTAGTGAAAAAAGGTATTAAGGAGATTTTCTGTTGTTTATTTCTAACCACTCGAAGGGAAGACTGACCTTTTCCCAATATATATATAGAGTCCCACACTTATAATACACCATGAAAACAGTAGTTAAACATACAAAAAATAGTGTCTCCATACGTACTTGTTAAACCTGCCCCATCCTTGTATGTCGGCACCCACCTCTTTCTTTGATGTCACGCATTTCAGTCACAGGCGAGTCTCCGCCGAGCCTCTCCAAAGAGCTCACAAATTCGCTGGCGGGCGTTGGGGACGTCAGCTTTGACGCAGACTCTCAGTTTCCGCTGGACGAGCTAAAGATTGACCCCCTCACCCTGGATGGACTTCACATGCTCAATGATCCCGACATGGTGCTGGCTGACCCTGCCACCGAGGACACGTTCAGGATGGACAGGCTGTAATATGAGAGTCTGACTGTCCGAGAACGAGAAGAAGAAAAAACACACTAACTTGTGAATGGAGAAAAACAAACGGCAGGGTGAACCCTCTCCCTCGTTGCATGGCCGTCCAGCTGTCCGACCTTGCCCTCGACCCCGTAAAGCCCCTTGAAATGATGCGCCACCAAAAGACAACATGGAGAAGGACATCCAGTGGCTTCCGGGGAATGGCCTCGCTGTCATTTTGATTGAGATTGGTCGCTCAGCGCTTTCGCTAGCCTGCTGTGTTTACAGTGTACCATTACATGCCACATATATTCCAAAAATGCACATTTTAGTTTCTTTTTCTTTTCATATCCACTTTAATACTTATTTTTATTTATACTTTCTTGTAGCAGGAAGCTGCTAGGACATTGGGCTAAACCGTTCCCGATAAAACTGCTCTAGAGAAAAGAAGAGAAAAATTCCACAGCAGGTTTGCTTGTACGCTGCAATCACATGAATCCGTTTCCCATCACGCTGTAACTGCTTTCTATTTCACACTCAAAGCTTTATTTTTTGACAACCAAACGTTGTTTTCACCACGTACTGTATGTTCTAATGCTTCATGTATTTATATGTTGAATTTATTTATTTGGTCAAATATTTTATATTTGAATTCATACTTTAAATTTGATGCCAAAATGCTCTCTGTAGGCATAGTGTGAAATTGCACTGATGTAATTTGTGTCTATTTATTAATTACTAACATATTTATATATGTGTTTGTTAAGCTACTTGGTTTATGAAGGAGTGCAAAACCTCCCCATAGTTGCTCTTTGGTGTTCGATGTGCCATTCTCTGATATAGGACGTGGTAGATGTCGCCATGCTGCAGCCCAGTACTGACGGTCAAATCAGTATCTCGTAGTTTTCAGCGCCGGTGCAGAAAATGCTGCATGCTCCAGAAATGGGTTGGTTTGACGCCAATTGAATGAACTTTTTCTGAGACAATTATCAGGTATTTTTATTTAACTGCAAAGCAAGAAAAAATGTGTCCAAATTGATTTTCTGACAGTAAAAAAATCAAATTTATGCAGACTGGTCTTTCTGTGAAGGAAGGAAGCTGTCTGATTTTAACCAGAGAAAACTACAAATCTGAAAAGTTTTAAGTCCTCACTGTGAAATCACCTAATTTTGCCTTACATGAGTATTCTACTGTTAAGTGTCTAATGTGACAACGTATTTTCGTAGCTTATTGTAATATTTTCTTGTATTTGAGAGGAACCTAACTTCTGGTCAGTGATATTTGTGGTTATGTTGTGTACGGTTTGACAAATCAATGTACTGTATTTTGTAGCGGTACAGTTTATAGCCAAATTGTTGGTGTTTTATAAAGTAGGTTAAGAATCGAAAAAAAATCTAAGGATGGGTTTAAAGTATTTGGGAAGGAGCGCAAATATGGGGAGGCTTTTTGCTCCTTGACAGGGAAGCTCTAACAAAAATGCTGTTTAACTTCACCACAGGAGTCAGTTACAAAAGTACCATACTGTTTACAGATGATGCAAACTTGCAATTTTTGAAAGTATTTGTACTTACTGTTGAAGAACTTCAATTTACTTAATATAGAGAACTGAAAGATATCAAAGATTCTATTTAAGATAGTATGAGTGTATTTATATGTTAGCAAAGTATTATATATCTGCCCCGTTCCATCCATTCGCTGTTGTAAACAACGAGAATGGTCACAAACAAATCAGGGATCTAGAAGGGTTCTAAAATTGTTTACGCAACCTTTTCGAAGAACAAGTGTTTACAAAAGTTTTCTCTGAAAATTTCTATATTGATATCATCTCGCATACTTGACACAATCCGGGCTGATCACTTCTAACTTTACAGATTCGGTGAAACAACAACCTGTCGTGGCCTTTTGTCAGAGTTTCCCTGAGAGTTTATTGGTCTGTGAGATCATGTTTGGTATATTGTAACATTTGTGTACAGACGTGCTGATCATCTGCTCCACTAATGCGCTGTTGGGAGCAGATACTATACCTAAAAGGAATCACGTTTGGTTCACTGCGCACCTTGACAGTATCGGTATTCATCTGCTGTTTGTCTCCATCAAAGGTTTTCTTTTGCCTTCAACAGATCTGTGATTCCTATGCAAATGAGACAAAAACAAGACCCTTAAAGGAAAGATCCGCCTTTTTTTTCTTTCGCGCTGTCGAGCACATTTCAATACTCGAGCTGGATTTATGCTTCGAAGGCGGCGTGTTTACATCTGTGCTGCCAAAGGCCGATGTGCATCTTCTCAAAACTGTAAATACACATCAGAGCCACTAAGATACAACTGTAAGTGTTTTGCTTGTGTTTCCTCCTCCTGGAGTTATTTCAAGAAAATGTTCAGACAGATTTATATTGGAATCTGAAAAACTGTTGTCAACAAATATCATTCATTTCTTTGACTAAAGAACGAAACACCGATCATAGTAACTCTGAAATCTGCTTCAAAACAAAAACCTAATGGGGCTGCAACCAACACATATTTTGATTACCGGTAATAGTTCTGACTATATGCCCGAGGTCGACGCTTCAGATATCTTATTCAGTCAGACCAAAGATATTCAGGTTATTATCATAAAGCAAAATATCGGAAAAACCTATTTCCGATGTAGGATAACAGTTGTATTAATTTGGGATGAATACTACATACTGGTGTTGTCGTACATCCGTCTGACAATCGGAGGGAAACAGTTCACTTAACTAGAAGTGAATTCATCCGCCAGAGAAACGTCGGTCAGTCGAGAAGCATAAATCCAGCTGAACTTCTCATATAAGTTTTGTTTTCTTTATTTTTTTCAACTTGTCGCCATCTCCTTTGATTTTGCACATCTCTCTTCCCTGTGAGACTTTTTTTCACATTTCTATCGGAGTTCACCAAATTGATTTCAGTTTCAACATTTTGTTTTGTTCATAGGAATGTTTTTCTGTCTGAAACTCCACTGCTGGAAACACATGAAAACTGTATGTGTTCATCTTAAGTTTTCCTCAAAGATAACATTCTTTTCAGATGACATGATCTTCTTTCTTAAAAAAAAAAAAAAAGACATTGTGATCGAGCCAAACATCACTGTTCCGTCGCCAGTAATGCCAATGTCTTGAGCTTCTCTGTCATATTCTTCTGTCACCATGCTTGATATTAGTCCTTCACACTGACCTTGTACATATGCTATAGCTGAAACAAATTGCATGAAAAAAAAACTGACAGTCAAAACCTCTAAATGAAGGCCTTCAATAGCTCCGCAGGTTTGATTTGTGTAACATAATGACGCTATCATAAAGTCTAAAGGGATGCATGTATGGGTTTCTCCTGTGCAACAGTTAATTCAGTTTCCTGTTAAGTGACTCTGTTACCTCCATGTCTGTATAATGCTACTTCATGAATGATAAAAGAATGTATTTTCTGTGGCAGTATCATAGTTGCCAAATGACCTGACACTTGGAGTTTCTTGTCCCATCGCAGTCAAACCGGACTCTCTCTCTCTCCCTCTCTCTCCCTGCTCTTCACTTGTCCTTCTCCTCTCCTAAGGAATCAGACTGTTGCTCCTTGCGGTCTTTCTCTTCCTACTGTAGCATCTCACTGCAGACTAGTACGACAGTCGATTCTCGTAAGAAAATAACCTGCAGTCGATCCAGCCCTCCGTCCCCGTCAGCACACGGCTTTGTTGAGAAAACAGAAGCAGGTTCTGTCGATCGCAGATTGGCGCGTGCACTGACGGTTCGCGTATGTGGACTTGAATCTATCGAAAGCTTCTGTGTTGCAGTCGAGTGCATGACACGGTAGACACATTGAGCAGCTTTCTATCCCATGACATGTATAGGACTCTGATCTGGCTCTGCTCATTGAAGACATCAGATATAATTGCTTTTTGTTGTTGTTGCCTATCATGTCAGGTGTCAGACTCGGTAAATGTGTAATTCCTTTTTTTTGTTGTTTGTTTCTTTTCCTGTTATCGTGCAATGTTTAGTCCACTAGTTGCTTCGCACTTTATTTGTGACTCCCTGGCTTTTGAACATGGGCTGTTCTGCCTGATTTGAATGCCGACTGTTTCACACCAGCTGTATGCTCCGAAGATATTGTCATGTCAAAGAATAGATGAATTCTCTATTTTCCTTTTGTAAACTATATTTTGGCTTCTCTTGTTTTTTTTTTGTGTGTGTGTGAAGATTTGAGGGGATGCAAAACTAGAAAAGGGCTTACTTCTGTGCAGCTCGCGCTCTTGTGTTGGAAAGGAACGGCGCTCCGAATGTATTTCCTTTTTGGCCCCCACCCCAAACCACCCCCACCACACACACACACACACACGTATATATAAAAAGGTTTAAGGGGTTGTGGTCAATATAGCTATTAATAACACTACATGTCCACAGTAGTTACTTGCAACCTCAAAAATACTCAAAGTTTGCTTCCTGTCTTTGGCTGCACAAACCGCCAGGATTCGCTGCTGCAGCCTCACTTGATGAAATTCACTCTCACATGATCTTGGGTAATGTAGAATGTGATGTCACAGAGCAGCACGCTTTATTTACTGACAAATCTGGTGTCCCAAAGTCCTGAAATAGCTGAAAGTGTTTGTTAGCTTTAGCGCGGTGTTCTTGAAAGGAGTTGTTGGATGTGTTGTCATTTTCAATGCCAGTTGCATTGAAGCTCGTCTGCACCTCGCTGGAATCGTGATGACCCGACATGAGTAAAAGAGTTTTATTTATCACATAGCGTTTGCTAACAAACGCTGACGGAACACAGAAAGGGGTTGGCAGCTGATGGAATATTAACAAGGCAATTAAAAGGGCAAAAGCTGAGTTTGTTCCCCAGACCTAAAAGGAAAGACATTTTTCTCCTCATTCTTTTAAGGTGGAGAAAATATTTGTCTCCTCTAGCATGTCATGAATTTGCATCACACAATGTGATGTGTTAAATACTGATGATAGGAAACTGCAACGTTTAAGGCTCTTGATGAAAAAAAAAAAACCAAGTGGTTCCTCTAGTTAGATGAGATGAACAGATCACCTCAGAGTATATTTTCTACGTCTAGTTAAATATATTTTATTCCGACTCATTTGCAGGTTTCAGTTCGAGACGCGTCTTACTCACATCACTCATCGGCACATTCAGCTTGTGCTGAAGGGCGATGACATGAAACCGTCTCCAACCGAAGAAGCAGAGGGGTTCTTTGTTTTAAAGGTGTATTCCTGAGTCGCAGCGTAAGCGGAGAGTTGTTCCTCTGTCTTTACTACTCGTGTGTTTTAGGTCTGAATAAAATGTCCCTTTAATAACACAGGGTTTTCTAAATGATTCTACAATTCATTGAAACGTGTAAAAGACTCTGGAAAACACAGTTAAAATACACTTAAAGCTTATAGTGAGAATAGCATTATATCACTGTTGTCCTGTAAGTCGTAGTAAAAGATCTGTAGTTATTTATTTGTTGCCATGTGATTCTCCTTATGTGACAATTTGTTTATAAGACGAAAGAAAAAGTCAATTAAATTGAATGTGCAAGACATTTCTTTTCCCCCCCTCCTCACGGGGGCCTTGAGTTGCAGTGGAAATGCTGATTTCAATCGTCCAGTGTCATTTTAACAACATCCCAGCATGTTGCTGAGGACGTGCATGTTTCAATCCTGTTGTATATTGTCTTTGCCATTGTTTCTATTTTGTAATTTGTATTTCCAAATGCAAATTTAAAAGATTATTTTGGATATGTGCATGCTTGTGAAATGTTCAGAATGTTGATTTCCACTAAAAACCTGTTGAGTTAAACAACAAAACCATGTCTGTTACTTCAAGTCGTGTTAGTCCTGTCTTGTCTGTCGCCATCAGAATAAGCTGCGTTGTCATAAACAGGGCGGTAAATGTAGATAATTAGTCCACTGCAGGTTTCATTGACTTGACACTGACAGAAACATACAAAATATCCACATTTATTCATAAGAATCTGATAACAAGTCTTCCTTCAGAAACATGAAACACAGAGGAGAATATTTCTAGTATCGTAACAAGGAGTGTTTCCCTCAGCTGGGCTTCTTATTCAGCCTTTACACTGTGTTTACCAATCTGAGGTCTAAGTGTGCGTTGTAGATGGTTTCATTCGTTCTCTTCAGGCCACCAGCTGAACCTGCTGGGCTCTGTATGTGTCGAAGTCTTCAGGAAGAGTGTCTGCAGAGAAAAAACCCCCGGAGGTTCCCATCAGAGGTCATAGGTTGATCATAAAAAAGAAATAGCCGAATACCTCTGCTGTGTATTTTACATGCAGGAAGTATTAGACTATTTCCAACCTGTATAAAAACTCATAATATATAATATAATATTTTACACTTGGATTGCTCCTAACTTAATTAGGCAATTAACTTTAATATATCTATTAATTTGAAGTGTTTGCTTGGTGACTGAAGCTTGGAAAATCTTACTAATGCTCTATTAAATCTTTTTCATTCATTACTTAGAAGTGACTAATCATAACAAAGACTTATAGTTGGAGAGCAAAATGTCATATATAAAAGTAGTAATTGTAAAATATTCAAATATGCTCAAAATAATCCCCAGTTAATAGAATTACATCCTTTTAAGCAAACTTGCTGTTTGACCAAGGCGGCCGCCTGAAATAATGATGAGCAAAAGTGATCACTATCATAACTGAAGTTCACATATGGCATCAATCATCAATCAGCCATCAGTAATGTCAGCCATTGCAGCAAAGTTGGAAAGATAAATAGACATTCTGTCACCCAGTGACACCAAATAATAGCAGCTTCTCCTTCATCATGTCACTCACCGTTACAGCGGTAGCGCAGGTTGGCCCAGATGATGTTCTCCTGGGAGAAGCAGAAGACTCCGAGTCGGCCTCCTCTCATGGTGGCGTCGATGATGACGCCGGTGTCAGCCACCATCTGAGGACCCTCATAGAAACGAACCCTGCACACAAACAGAGAGTGAGTTACAACATCCCACTGGATACTTCCTGGACCGAATTCTACCCACTGCACTAAGTCGGTACCTGATGTAGCCGTCAGCAGGTCGGTGCTGGAGGAACCAACGGTAAGACGTCTTGTCCTTCCAGCCGACATTGCGAGCGTCTTTCCACAGGAGTTTCACCTGGTCACCCGTGTCGCCGGTGTGCCACAGGGCGTTCCTCAGGTTCTCACCTGGACCCGTGTTGGACTTGACCGCCTTTTCAAAGCCACAAACGACATGAAGTCTGAGTCTCTGCACTGACATGTCTCGTGTAGAATTATACTGCCTTGCCGTAATTAAATTTCAGTTACAAGCTTATTTGTTTTTTTAAAGAATAGTTTTACACTTTGAGACTTAACTGAAGGATCTTGACTATCTTCTTGCTATCTCCTGATAAGAAGTAAGTATGATTTTTTTTCCCAAATTAGAGTAATAACAGTCCTTGTTTGGTCCTTGGAGGACCAGCAGATTACCTTCAGTTGGATGCCGGGTTCTGCTACGGCTCTGAACGGGTTTGCCTGCCAGTAGATCTGCTCCACCTGCTTCCACATCACCACGTAGAAACTGGAGCTGTCCTGGTACCCGAAGATAAATCCCGCATAGTCGTCGTCTGTTACTGTGTTCACATGAAACGTCCCTTCAAAGTCCACGCCGCTGAACGCTGTGTAACCTGATGGAGAAGATGTTGCACACATGTGTCGACAGATGTTCAATGACGGCGTTCAATGCAGAAGTCAGGTTCGGTTTAAAAGTGTAGTGTAGAAAAGGATAGAAAATGTACAAACACAAAAAATGCACTGTAAAGCTCGACAAAGGGTTTATCAATACGTACAAGTGACCTTTCATCCTTTGTGATAAACTAGAAATCTGATATATGGATTCTTACCGACAGCCAACCCAGGATCACTGTTCATCGTCTGGACAATCTCTCTTCCCTGCAGAAAGACGTATTTCAGGGCCAATTAAATTAATGAAGTATAATGTCTAACAGGAAGATATCATAGCTTAGCATGAAGATACTGCTGGCCTCCCCCCAGGAAAAGCCTTTAAAATGTCTGCCTTAACTGTTAAGTCAAATAATTTTTTTCCCCAAATGTTGAACTACCCCTTTAAATGACTGACATTCTTAATACCACAAATCTCTCACTCCACCTGGTTCAGCACCACCCAGTTGGGGTCGATCTGTGCGTCTCCCTCTGGATCTAAAACGACAGTCTGGTACTCCCTGAAGTCGGTCAGGGTGACCTCAGCGTTCTCTGGACAAACGTCGATGGTGTCGATGATAGTGTCGTTGTCGAAATCCGTCTCACAGACATTACCCACGCCATTGCCTGGGAGGACAGATAGATGAACGGATCAATGGATGAATGGATCTGAATATAAAAGGACTTCTGCTTTAGTTAACCTGGATCTTTACCCACCGTCTGAGTCCTCCTGCAGAGGGTTGGGTATAAGCCGGCAATTATCAGGACCGGGAGGCAGCAGGTCGGGGATGCCGTCATTGTCGTCATCGTCGTCGCACTCGTCCCCCTTGCCATCTTTGTCGGTGTCCAGCTGGGAGCTGTTGATGACAGCTGGGCAGTTGTCTCGAGAGTCTTGGTGACCGTCGCCATCACTGGGCAGGAGAGATTTGGATTTAAGACTTCTAACACACATATTATGGGATGTGATGTGATTGATGAGGTCACCCAATACCTGTCTTTGTTGGTGTCACAAGGGTCCCCGATCAGGTCGTTGTCCACATCCATCTGAGAAGAATGATAGTTATGGTCGGCTTTAAATTTCTATGTTACTGTCCAAGTAGAATAAACCTATTATATAACCTGCTATTTAAGAGGTTTCTCACCTGGTCTGGGTTGGGAATGTAAGGACAGCTATCGCAGGCGTCTCCCACTTTGTCTCCGTCTCGATCTTTCTGGTCAGCGTTCGGGGTCCATTTGCAGTTATCCAGGTGATTGGGGATTCCTGAGATCAAAGCGGGAAACTGTTAACATTCACAATCTATTTCTATGTTCGAAAAAAGAATCGACGAAGAATACTAACCATCCCCGTCAATATCTTCATCACACTCATCCCCGTATTTGTCGACATCGGTGTCCTTCTGATCGTTGTTTTTGACAGCGCGGCAGTTGTCGCAGGCGTCACCGAAGTCGTCCTCGTCGATGTTCCTTTGGTCGACGTTGGGCACCAGCACACAGTTATCCTAAAGAGACGACTGTTGAGGCCTTTGCACACAGACACAGTCTTCTTCGTCCGATTTAAATACCCATGAAAAACATGGACTTGGTATGCAAAGGCCTTTAGAGTCTGCAGCTGTTTTTACTCATACGTGTTTATAGTCATCAAAGAGCTTCAATGTCTTTCGTGCATGAACCTGTGTGTTGAGGATCCCGTCCCCATCTGCGTCCTCATCACAGGCGTCTCCGATCCCGTCACTATCTGCATCTTCTTGACCAGAGTTGGGCACAGTCAGACAATTATCCTGCAGCGGAAAACACTCGTTAGTAAAACGGACGGGGAAGAAGAAGAAGTGGGAGCCAGAGTAAAGCAGGACAGTCAGTCAGGGACTCATGTTTTTAGTTTCTTGAGTGTTGTTTCATACAAACTGTGGCTTTAGAAGTCTCGTATTTCTCAGCACATAAACTATATATCATCAGATCTACAAAGGAACAGGGGATATAGTCTTTGCAGATGACTCATTGCTGTGTCGTTACTTTTCAAAGACGTCTCATGGACACACAAACAGAATCACCTTGGCACAGTTCCTCTCAGGACAGTCCAGTTTCTCATCTGGGAAACCGTCTATGTCGATGTCGGGCCCACAGAGGTAGCCGTTGCCCGCCCATCCGACTCCACACTGTGAGGATGGAAAACGTTTTATGTGTTGGTCCTGTTAGGTTCCGTATACAGTTTTACATTAGCTTAAGTGTTCAACCAGACCCCCTGTTGCTGGCACAAGCATGCAGAGTTCACTATCACCATCCGAAATGTTTAAACAGATTTGTTGTTTGTTTAAATGGAGCGTCTCATCTTGGAGAATGTACAATAAACCTGGAAAACGATTGCTGGAAGAGCGAACAACAAACAGATGAAAGTTTCATTTTCTCACTTGACATTCGATCATCCCCTCTCGATGGACGATGCACTCAGCGCTGGCGTGGCAGGGGTTAGGTTGGCCGTTACCACACGCTCTCTCAGGCCTGCAGCCACGGCGTTGATCACCAACGTAGCCCGTTTTGCAGGGACCGCACCTGAAGGAGCCCTGAAAATAGACGCATCTTCATCTTAGTGCCTCACAGGGTGAATGTAATGGGCTGCACAGAAAAGCTTCTATATTAGCAATTCAATTTTATTTGTAAAAAAAAATACAAATAATCACGAATATACAGGGACAACATTTGAATGCATGTTTTATAAAACACTATAGAATTAGCAGCATAATTCCAGGTGATTTTTGTAAATTTAAAGCATCTATACTCACAGGGGTGTTCATGCAGACGGAGTTCTCCACACAACCTCCGTTGTTGGGGCCTTCACACTCATTGATATCCTTGCACACCTTGGTAGGACAAGAAATGTCAATAGGCTAATACTGATACCAACACTACTACAAAGTGAGAGAACATGTTTTGTTATTAGAGTAGTATTTGTACTCTGTCAGTAGAAGTTACAGCAGTTTAATGTGAGTCTGACTGTGTTTGTGTTTACTGGTGCCGACCTGTTTGTTGTTGGTGGCGTAGGCGAGGCCGACGCCCTGAACCTGGGGACCGGTGTATCCCGCAGGGCAGGAACCACAGCGGAAACCCGGGGAGGTGTTAATACAGCGCACACCCATGTGACACGGCATCACAGTACACTGCAGACAACAACAACAACCAAACACACCAGGGAGTTGTCGAGGATTTAATTTGAAGTGTACATCTTAAAGCCTCAGGTCATCGTTATGTGTTATATCGTCTCATATCTCTGAGTACCTCGTCCACATCAGTGCAGTGGGTACCGTTGCCCTCCATACCGTCAGGGCAGGGGCCACACTTTACACCCTGTGGCGTCTCCATACATTTCACCCCTGGGTGGCAGGGGTTGGGTACACAGGAGGGGCGAGGCTGCAGACCTCCCATTGCTACGGAGAGAATTTTAGTTTAAGTTTATATAGTATTCATGTAGCTGTCTTGATGTTTGCAGATGTAAAAAGATGTGTAATGTATTCAGTAAAGTGGAATACTGACCGCAGGCTTCACACTCCATCACCGTGTTCTTCAGGAAAACCATTTCTTTTATCTAGAATATACAAATATTTTATTATTAAAGGTGTGTTCTGTACATACAGTTTGTCTCTTTATGTTGAAAATGATTTTAAGGAGAAAAATGTTGCTATTTCCTTGTTAATGACCAGCTGCCTGTTTATCATTGTCATTCTTTCAGATGCCAAAAATCAATAAATGTGATACATGTTATGAGTTTTACATAATCAAAATATAGTTTCATTTTTATTTAGTTTATTATAAATAGTTTATCCATTATAAAGATTGGCTTTTATCTGTTTTTGCAAATGAACTCTATTGATTTAACCGCGTCTTACCTGCTGTT
>CAAKHC010019117.1:0-37498 GCA_901007825.1 Macroramphosus scolopax
GGTGCAGCAGTAACCCATCCTCAGCAGATGAAACATGATTACATGGAACATAAGAGATCAGGACTGTTGGGCTTTCTTAGTTACATAAAACACGTCATCAATAGTAGATTATTTCAAGTATATTCTCTCTTATATAAAACGTGTTTTTAGATTGTAATTTTTGAGTAAAACATCTTTTGGATTGTAATATTGAAATACTTTATAATGTAAAGTGAGTCAGAGCTCTGTAGGTAAGAGAAGTGGGACTATGACTCAAAGGTTGCTCTCGTAAATACACCGACGGGGGGGAAATCTAAGAAGAAATAACATGCCGGACTGACTCAGAAGGAGAATGAATCCCACTCCCGACCCCGCCTGTGTGCGTCTTCCCCACTCGTAACCTCTCACCTGTCGTCCTATTATAGTTGGAGACGCATCACATCCCTTTATTCCAGGATCTGTAGATGGTTGATGAGACACTGAGTAGAATAATAGAGGCAGACAGGAAGCTGTCGCTGTTCAGTAACCTCACATGTAACTACCACAGCTACTGCTGATGAAGAGGGCTCCACATGCTCTTCACTCTATTAGCACGTGGGGTGAAATCTGAGTATGTTCAGAATGACAGACAACATACATGTTCCCCAACTTCCTCCTCTTCCTCCTCCTCAGGCACCTGGTGATGTTTCCATACTAGTTAGAAAACATCCACCTCAGTAACACGGAGAGACGTTCTCTAATCGGAGGCCACCGAGGGCATAATTAGCCATGAAGACATGTAAGTTATGTTGGCAGATGTGACAGAGCAAAGATCAACAACCACAACATGAAGCTCCCACAGGTACGGACGGAGGGGAGAGACAACCGGGATATTGTTACCACTTATTTACCGCCACACTTTGTGTAGATAAACACGACTGCAGCGACACTCTCGGCTCCTCGTGCACCTCTTTATGATGACACCCTGAGTGGACCGCCGCCGCTCCACCTGTGGCAGCTGCTCCCGTCTCCACCGAACACAGCAAGTCAAGTCCTGTTAATGACCTCACATTCAGGGGACGAGATCCCTTCTACCCAGCTGCCTGACGCTCAGCGGTAAAAGGCTCGGCTGCATATCGGAGTCAACTGGCCGACGAAGCCAGAAGGACGACATCATCTGTGAGTTCAGGGGAAATACGACACACACACGAACCTCAGCTGCAACAGAGAAGGAGAGAACAGGGGCAGCGACCAGAGACAAGAGCTCAGGCACAAAGTGGCCGTGACAGGGATTCATCGCAGCACTTAAGTTGTATATAAATACATTAAAGCAGGATAATATTAAGATGTTTCTATCTGTCATATAGTGAGAAAAGACCTCCGTACAGAGCTGCTGCACGCAGAAGGACTCGGCTCTCCTTTGCATATAATTGGGCTTCACTGTATGAAGTGTTACTGAAGCAAATTCTTTCTCATTTTTTCATTTTCTCTCGCTCGCCTCTCTATTATTTCTATTTCTCTTATCTCGGCTCAATTTATCTCTTCAACTCCGACTCGGGTGGGAAACTTTATCTCTGGAGGAAGAGGAGTAGAGCTGACAGCAACATGAGATTTTCTCCAACCTTTTCTTCATTTGTTAACCTCTTCTCTTCTCCCTACCTGTCTCTCAGCGGAACAAGAAGCACACGGATGGTGGATAACTCCAGGCGTGTGCGTAAGCTCTTAGCACATATGGCCGCCTGTCTGCACACTCGATGGGGGCGAGAAAACACGCCCATGCATGTATGCAAGTGTAAGCACTTATTGTATCCGTCTATTACGTGGAGTGACATGATTTCTTATCTGGGTAACTACTTATGTCAACATTATATGTGCTTGTGTAACTACACGTATCATCCAGCTGATTTAGCAGTGGATGTTATGCATGCTTCTGCAGCCACATATGTTCTATTTAACTTTTGCTTACACAGAATAGGTTAGTCAAGCATACAGCAGATGCCTTTTTGCAGCAATACCCAATATACGATGTATAAAGCATATAAGGGCAAGTGAATCATAAATGTGCAGAACTATCATGGAAAATTGATGAAATGCATCTTTCCACCTGCAGCTCGACCGAAGCGTCACGCTCCTCCTCTGCTTCTTCCATTTGAGAGATGATTGATGTGAGACAGTGAAGTGGACGATGGCTACTGGTCCCTCAAGTCCTGCAACTTTGTCAAACACACCCCCTAACCATGATTGATCGTGTTGTATGCTTGTTGCTGCAATTGGCTTCTTAGGCAATTGAAAGTTAGGAGGTCATACTTTACCTATAGCGAGTGTTTCCTCCAGAGGATGCAGCCGATTGTCTGCACACCAATTACAGTGAGTGAGTGTGTCAGCGGTATCTCTGCAACACCATCAGGAACGGTACAACTTTTAATCTGCCACCGATCTTTGTTCCTGGTAGTTAAAGATCTCGTCAAGAGCTCAGTTTTGCACCACTATGAACAGAGTTGAGCTTTACGTCTGGATTAGTTCCAGATACTTGATGTGCAGCACCGACAGCCTCAGAATGCATAAACATAAAATATGGTATATTTTCATGCTTCTTTCAACTCCATCTGATCGTTGCGGGCGGTTTAATCCCAAATAGCCATCTGTCATCCTTTATTGTGGAACAGAGGATGACTGGCCTGACCCTGAAGCCAATAGCTAAAAGTCAGTGAACTGTGATACGCCGTCTCGCTGATGTTAGTCGAGGGCCTATCCTTCACGAAACACTGGTAATCTGACTGTACAGATTATCTGACACGAGTATTTAGTGACCGTAGCATGAGTGTTACCACCGCTAACCGGCCATCTCGCCCCCACACACACACACACACACCTCCCCCGCCTTACAATCATTATAATAACAAACCAGCAAGCAGTTGTGTAATTAATAAATCAAAGCTGACTCAGCATCGGATCTCTGCGGGGGAATCGCTGCATTCTGTGGGGAAGCAGAACTCTAGTTACAGCTCGGCGCTGCAGACTCACTGCTGAAAGAATCCCGATTCACTTCATGACCCACTTCCAATTTACATGTTTCCAACCTTTCCGACTGTGTGTATGGATTTTTTTTTCCAAAGTGTGGGGATTTTAAATTGCTTAAGGCTCTTTGTTAACTCCACAATTACGATGTCAGCAGGGATGGATGGTTGACAAATGGAGGTATGAGCAGTATGGATTTGTGCTTATGGGTGTTCGGTCGTAATGGTTTGTTTTGATTTGAATTCCCATAAAAACGTCCCCCGTCGCTGTCAGAACAACTTACTTGGGGAATGTATTCCCCCCCCCCCCAATACTCGTGCCGTTATTCATCTTTACCACTGAGCACATGTCGTACATGGTTCCAAACCTCCCATGATTAGTTACCTTCTGGATGGAAGTCAGATCATGAAAACAAAGCAGTGAGGAGATTTGTTTTTCGGTAAAGAGACACTTTAATAATCCAGCAGATGGTTACATCATTAATGTAGTAGTTGTTTTCCAATACGTCAATTCATTGTTCATTAGCATGTTTCCATATCATATAAATATGGAATAACTATGAATAAAACCATGTTATATGTTTATTAAGTCCATATAAAGAATTAAATTACAGAAAATCCCCTCCCTGTTGGAATCAGGCTTCACAGCAACTTAACTGCTTATTTATAAGTATCATTATCATCAAAATCGACATTTAAAACAGACAAAGTCTCCGGGAGGATAAAACCCTGCAGAGACTGAGAACCCCACAACAACAGTATGCAGCCTGGCTCTGACAGACGTTACACACCACATTTATGCGATGACAGTGCAGGAGGAAGATGATGACAGTCCAACAGGGAAATGTGGTCTACCTCTCTGCATGCAATTGAACAGCCTGACAGCAGCAGACTCCTCTAGTGGTGTTTGTGCAGTCGGGACATGGGAGATCCTTCTGTGCAGGGAGATAAAGTGGGGAGGAAGAACAGATAGCAGCCTGGGAGCTGCTGCTGGTCCGTAGCTGCTCCGCTGCTCCTCGAAAGCTTCGGCGGGGAAAATGGAAAAAGATGCATTTTCTCCTCGAGAGGATCAATGAAGGATCAAATAAAAACCCACTCGAGGCAGGAAGAAGTAATTTGTTGGTTCCTTCCAAAAATATCTTAAATCACTGGTGCCGAGATTTGGTTGGGAATTAGTATCAGAAAGACTTTATGGTTCCGGCTTAAGAAAGGTTGCTGATGAAAAAGACAAATTATTATCCAGAGACTTCCTGCATGTGGTTGGATCATAAACACTGAAGGTGAAGGAGTGTTTACAGTCGGGGACACACAGGAAACCTAAAGATTCCAGTGACCAGAGTCGGATCCATTCACCCCTCCAATCCCTCCTCATGTCTCCCTCTGCAGACTATTCTGGATTAAATGGAGCCACAATGACACACTTGATGATTCTAATCCTTTATTTTAAACTCCCGACTCGCTGTCAGCCTGAAATACTCGTTCCACCGTATCTCTTGTGAATTGAGGAAGATTGGCATGCAGCTACGGCGGTTTACATTTCACACGGGTGCACACAGTCCACATGTATCGATTTGTTTTCAACGACTGATGATGATGATGATTACTTGGGAGATCTTGCGACCTTTAGTCCTTGAAGGTCGGCAGAACATTTAAGGGGATCAGAGGGAGGCTGTAGGTGAAGGCAGGATGAGTACAGGGTCGAGGGGAGGTGGAGGGGAGTGACTACATTTAACATAAAGTAGTGGTATGAAAAATAAACTATGTATTACAAACATTCATCTGTTTGCTGTGTGCAGTAAACTGTTGGATTCATGCAGATGCAGCAGGATGTGATTTATAGTCCAGCATCTGATTTCAACTGCTAATATCTAAGAAAGCAAAACTAAGTCGGTGCATCATACGTGACCCGGCTGTGTGATGCATGAATACCTCGCAGTAACTGCATTAAACATTCATCCCTTCACCAGGAACTGGGGGAAAGGTCTGACAGGTTTTATTACAGAATAGAGTAGCGGTTGTATTTAATAAGATAACAGGGTTTTTTTTCAGGGCGATCGTCCCTGCTGACATCGTGAAAATGTACGAGGAAGCGCAAGCGGCCCGTGTCGGCCAATCACGACCCTCGTACTCTCCGAGTGGCGTCTCGGCGCAGATGTTCCCGGCTCCCGACCGTTCGCACATGAGTGCTACACTTTTAACGCTATAGTGTTACACTGTTTTGTTCGGAGTTTGCATGTTAAGCCTGTTTGCCTCACAAACCAATGACGTGCATGTTGGAGATCAGCCCCGCCCCCCACCACCACCACCCCCCACCTCACCCCGGCTGTCCGTCCACCCTCTGAAGTTAGGACGGGTCGGATGCTGAGGAGGAGTTTGGCTTTAATTAACGTGTTCTCAAGCTGTTGAACTGATTGTGGAGAAGTTTTGCCTCATTAGATAAAACAGTCCATGAAAACTCCACCGCAGTCAGTTACTCTTTAAACACACCTGGGGGATTCAAAACCTTGAGATGCTCTTCACAGTTAGACAACACAGTAACTTAGATCCGATTCTCAAACAACTCCAAACAAACGGCAGCGTTTATATAATAAGAAACCTCATTGCATGTAAGGAAAAAAAAAGGATTGAACCCCCCCGGAGGCCATGGAGCTATTTACAGTGGAGATTGAGCTGACAATACCGAGAAACTCCCTGAGGAGGCTTGTGGGCATCATGTCAAGAGGCGGTTTGTAGATCCATGTAGGAAAGAGTCTCGATTAAGAAGGAGAGCTCAGAGCAGTTCAGGACGGCAGTGAAGTAGAACTGCTGAGGACATTTGTAGGGCAGATTGTGTGCCAGTGTGAGGAGAGACGCACGACACGGTCAACAGGGTCCAGGACGGAGACAACGTCCACGCTGGAAGACAGCAGTGGACGTCTCGTCCCTTCTGATTACAGGAAAAACACCAGGTTTGTTTACGACACTTGTCGGAGGGGACGAGGAGGAGACGAGGAAACAGCTCTTAAATTTGGGGGCAGATCCGGTCAGCATATTTTGTTTCACCTCGGCCGCTCTGCTCTCCGTTTGGGGGAAGTAACGTACGACACAAAACATACAGATAATTAAAGATGATTAAATATTTAACAGAGTGGAAAATAGATCCACATCGACCAATTACGAGAGTGTAATGCTGCATAACAGTCCAATATTATAATACAACAGTTTGAGTGTTGGAGTGAAGCAGACAAACAGTCAACATCGTGTCCATCAACCGTGGCAGCAATGATCTTCATCGTTCCATCGAAGCTGCACTCAACAATATTTATAAATCAGCAGTGTAAAAGTGATCAAGTGAGTGTGGAACGTGATAAAGATCGTTCGTAGTGAGACAAAGCTCATTAGATGAGCCGGTTCCCCCTTCCAACATCCTTCGGCTCGTTGTTTTAGTTTTACGGTTCACTCTCTCCGTTCTCTTTAACCTCGTTGGCAGCGGCAGCCGGATGTTTTAACTACCTGATCTGCATCAAATGCCGGCGAGACGAGCATCTAAAACAACAAACAGTCAGACGCTTGTCAGGATCAAAAGATGTTCGTCAGGTTTCCGCTAACATGACAGATGCATTTAGCTCAGAGTCTGCTGGATTATTTCAAAGGTGATAACTCACAGGAATACTTGTCATTAACAAACTAATCCTAGTTGACGATACTTGACTGCACCCGGACCAGGAGGTCACAGATCCCCAGACAACCTGTTTCCTGCTTCAGGTCCTGTTGAGCACCTTGTGGAGGTTTTCCCTGAGCTGAGGTTAGACGAGTCTCGACCTCGACTGTCTCCTTCGGCCGTAAAATAAGTGAATTGAGTGTTTTATGTTTTAAAAGGAGCAATCGACGCCCGGCTCCTCTGTGCCGGTACGAAATCAACATGATAACGACAAGAGTTCAGAACTGGAGAGGTGCTGCTGTGGCAATAATGAGCCCGTCCTGTAGTCTGATTCAGGTTTACTGACAGATTTACAGTCTGCAGACAGGAGTCTGCAGACAGGAGCCGGTCCGCCGCTATAACACCACCAATAACTGTGAGCATCCACATGATCCTGTTTTATCCGGCTGCACTTTCTCCTTCAACTTCTTCTAATGAATTTCCGGCACACTGGACTCGACCGCCCGAGGTCTTGGTTCCGCCCACTTACTGACAGAAAGAAAAACCCTCCAGCGAGCAGGCAGGTGAAAGTTTGGGGAGCAGGAGAGAAACGATTGGAGTCGTGCGCTCCGGGATAAGATTCATGCGCTCCTCTGGATTCTGGACGTGCACACAAAGCCGCGTTTTCTCCTCGCAGGCTACGATACAACGCTGCTCATGCGAGCAGAGATCCTCTGCATGTGGGTCTCATCCGCGCTAGGCATGATTGTGGCACCATAGCTGGGAATAAAAAATATTATACTGAGCAAATCCTTATTAAATTTAAATTCAAAACACTGCAGCCAGCGGGGAGTTTCATTCCAGTTACAAGCATCATGTGAATACTGACAGGGACCAAATCACTGCTAATAGTTATCAGATGGTCTGAAAGGAATATAAACACATACATCCAAGCAGACGTACACACTCCTTCACCCCCCCAAATACACACTGCACAGAGCACGGACAAGCTTTCCCCTTGAAGCTGCTCTGAAAAGGTTTATAGAATCTTAAAATAGCTGTGTGGTCTGTGAGCACGGGGATTAAAGAAGAGAGAGCCACTATAGGGAGTGTGACATCACACACACACACACAGACACACACACACACACACACACACACACACCATAACCCTGCCATCGCCATCTCATTGTGCTCCCCAACTGGGGCGTGAGTGAAGGAGAGCAGGGAGGTTGACAAGAGACACCGAGAGGGGACAGGGGTTGGAGAGAGGTGCAAATAAAAGACGTTTCAAATGACTGAAAGGATACATGTGCGTTCGCCTGCGTCAGATTGATGAAGGTAAAAGAAAGTGTAGAGAGATTGTAGAGGAGGAGAGAGAAAATATGAGGTGAGATGTAGTAAAACAACGGGTTTGTTTGTGTGTTCCACTGCTGCTAAAGTTGTGTGTTTTGAGGCTTAGCAGGAAAAAAGATCAGCACACACACACACACACACACTTGTTCATGAACACAAACCAAAAGGTCCGGCGCCGGTAATCCTCCCGCTGAACCTGTTGGGGACCTGTTGTCTGACAGCGACATCCTGCTGTTCCGTCACTCAGACTGTGATGTATGCTAAACAGCTGCAGCAGCTCTGCCGAGGAGAGACTGACATCTCCAGCAGCCGTTTGCAGCGAGCAAACAACAATAACTGAGACTCGCTGCCAACGCAGGCAGATAAACAGAACACATAAACAGACAGTTACACACAAAGTGCTGTAGAGGAATGTTCTCGAAAGACATTTAGGAACGATGTTGCCTCGCCTCACTACAACAACGTCTAGACAGAAGATACTCCGAGTCGTCGCTCAGGCCCGGCGTAAACACTTGTCCAAAGCGATCCAATCACAAACGGACAGCTCGAAGTGCAGATGGAGAACACACCCAGGGACGCTTCGAGGAGGGACGGAGATCCCATCACTGCATCCTGAGCTGGACTGGACAACATGTTCTTTAGAAACACAGAACGTGTCCTTGGCCACGCTGAAGGACCGTTTACGCAGCGTGGGCGGGAATACGTACGTATTCATCCGCCATCATCAGCATCACGTTGGTGTTAATATTACTACACAGCATCGATTCAGAAAGACCTATAGAGGTTTATTAAGTGAGGTGAGGAGTCTCTCTCTCTCTCTCTCTCTCTGGAACCATGTGGATGTATTTTAATGGCGTGTGTGAACTATCATACTTGTGATCAGATCGCTGAAACCCACGTTCGTTCATGTCACGTCTCAACGTGGCCGAGGGGAAGAACCGAAGTGATATTAACAGTGTTGACGTGCGAACTGAAGTTTGTTTTAGGGAAGTTTTTTTTTTTTTTAATTTGATGTTTGATCCATCAAGGCAACTCAGATCACTGTGTTAGTTAATTAGGGCGTCTCATCATGAAGCTCATATTGAATCTGGGCATCTCCCACTATCAGGCAAATTCGCCTCCCAATCAAGGCCCCTTACTGTCACGATGGATATAATTCAAGTAAATTAATAATCCTCTAGTTTCCTCCATAAGTGCACACGGTGTCATTAATAATCCGACATCAGTATTTAGCATGAAACTTCTCCGCTCTGTTCTTTGGGAGGAGTTCGTCTCTGTTAACACGAGGATGATTGAACGGTGACGGTTAATGTCGTGTCAATCACTTGAAGACGAAGCATTATTACAAAAAACAAATGAGTCAGAATGTGCATCAAAATTACAGAAACACACGACTCACATAGCACAGAAACAATAAATAATAAAAGCTGGTTACGTCTTCATGATGTCCATCAAAAAGCTAAGAGGGATATTAAGACAAACCATTTACAGGCAGTTTGCTGTAAATTTTAATTGGATATGTGTAATATTGAGACGTCTCATCAACATTTAGTGCTGTAATAATGTTGGGTTACCTGTATATAAATCAAAGCGGTGACTCATCTCTCGTCTGCTCTCGCTGTGGCCTGATGTAGCAGAGCAGTTCAACTCCAGCCACATATTTAGTAGATGGTGAAAGAGGTACAAGGGGGGCAGGTTTTTTTTTAGATAACATTCATCTTCTCCCCTCCAGCTCTGATGAACTATGGGAACTGCAGCTGGCATTTCAGACAGCCAAAATAACTCGCCACTGTAGGCAGATGACGCTATGGATTATTTCTCATTTAATTACGTGCACTCAACAGGGTCGTTGCACGACAGTGTTAAGATGCACGGACAAAAAAAAAAAAGCCCCAACTCTTACTCAACCGAGAGAGAGAAGGTCATGCACTCGGGAAGGGCCAAGACAAGGCCAGAAAAGTTTTGATTGCCAGTTGAAAAGGGCAATTTGCACCCAAGAGGAAAAAGGGCAGCCCGTTCCTGCCCCCGTGAACGCCACGGGTTGTCAGCGTCGAACCTGACTTCCCGAGCCAGAGTCACCACTTACTGAAGGAATAAAAGCAGAGACTTGTGGCCCTTTCAGACACACTGCAGGGCGCCGCGCTCGCCGCAGGGGCTCGGTGCAGCGGTCTGGGTTCTCCCAGACTGACGCAGCGGACAGAACTAAATGTGCCGAGTATGTTTACAGTCTACTGCAATGACGATGCATCTGTCCCCTAACAAGAGGGAAGCCTTTATATCGGCACAAGAGGAGCAGCGAGGCAGCAGAGGCTGTTTCTGTATTCTGCCTTCCGTGCTCGTCTTGATGGCTTGTTCCTATTGGCCATGCAACATGTTTGAACCTCGACCTCTGTGCTGCGTGTCGGCTCTGCTGGACGCAGTGACAAACTGGAGCTGCACAGCACAAACCACTGGAGGTGTCAGAGCACAGCAGCGCTGTTGTTGCACTGAAACCATTTTACTTTTGTGAAGCATTTTAGGCTTTAATAGAGGACAGTTAAATAAATGTGGACGGTCCAGCACAGCTAATACATTTCTTTCATCATCATCAGTTGCTTTTTGCCCCGATTGTATTTGAAATGATAATCACCGGCCTCGGAGGGTTTCAAAGTTCATGGCACCTTGGTGAACCACGGTGATTACTGATAGTGACTTTGGCTGATGGGAAGGCCAAAAGGTCAAATAAGAATATTCAAACCTCATCACGGAAAAAAAGAGATGCTAAAAAGGAACATGGCTTTCAGCAAAGGAAGAGAGCTGCTGCTGTGGACGCTGTAATGTGGAAACGCATCCTTTGGACTGCAGAGAAGCACTAAGTGTCCATTGTGACTGCAGCTGTCCCCGTATGATTCTGTTTGGGGGAATAATCTGTCCAACCATTACTCAGTGTGTGCTGTGTTGCCTGCTGTATAAGATGAATTAGACAGTCCGGCATGTTGAGATGTTTTACTTGGACAGAGATCTTCATGAAATGATCTCCACATGTCTTTTTTCAAAGGTTAAGAACGTTTTCAAAATAAGCCATATTGTGGACATAGTTGGAGTCGCTTGTGCAGCGACAAGGACATGATCTATCACCGGCTTGGCATCGACAGCAAGTTATGTGCTATGTGGGTGCGCAGCCAAGCTGGAGGGAACTGGGCATCAAGACATGTGGTGTAAAAGCAGCCAGAAAGCCTCGGCAGCGGGCAGAACACAGCTAAATGCTGCGGTCTGGTTCAGTCACCATAGTAACCATAATAACCCAGCGTCCCCTCCCTCGCTCACGCTTTGTTTTTTCTCGAACACAAACCCGTCCAAACTCGCTTCACAAGGATTGAAGACAAGCAAGATTTCCCAAAGCCTTCTTAAAGAAGCCGGCTGGTCGTCTCACAACACGAGTCAGCAGAGAATAACAGTCATGGAGCACGAGCAGATAAACACCAGAGGACAAGAAGGAGTTGGTCGGGGGGAAGAAAAGGGATAGAAGAATAGAATAGTGGGCTGGAGGGCACAGGGGGGCACCGGGGGGGCACAGGGGGGCACCGGGGGGGCACAGGGGGGCACCAGGGGGGCACCAGGCAGGTGAAAACAAACAGATGAAAGTGACGGACTTAGTGGGTGAAAGACTGTGATGTGCATCTTCTGCAAGCGACAGCAGGTGAAGGTAGCAGGTGTTAAATATTGAAGCGATTCAGCAGAGGACCCGGGCAAATGGCCCCCACTGATATGGGACATCCCACGCTGACACACACACACACACACACACACACACACACACACACACTCGTAAACACATACACACTGGCCAATACGCAGGCACCGAGTGCAGCATCCCAACAGTGGAGGAGCAAAGCAGAGAGAACATGCATGTTTAATTCAAAACCTTCCATTCCAACACGTCCATGTTCTTCTTGTGCTACGCGCCGTGACCCCAACCCCCATCCTCCCCCACACACCGGGTCAAAACACAGAAGAGAAGAGATGAACACGGCTGGCAGGGAATCAGTGAGCACATGTGCGGGTGAGGTGCAGCCAGCAACATTTTCTTATTTCCCAAAGCGGTTTCTCGGTAATGGAAGTACAACATTCCATACTAATCCGGCTCCTCTCCTGGGTTTACACATGCCCTTTCTCCCCATCCGTTCCGTGTTCACTCAACGTAGCTCCCTTTTCACAGCGCACCATCCACATTCCCATAAATTATCCCGACTCTTCCACTGTGACATGCATTATACGGGATTATAGGAGAGACCTGGGGAGAGTGAAAGGGAAGGAGGGAGAGTATCACATGTCAGACAGTGGACTTGTTGTGACGTTAATCTATTTGTCTCCAAACGTGGATGATTCTTTGATTTTATTAAGTACAAGAACAGTACGAGTGTTCCTTTAGCTGAGCCTCCCGGGTTCATCCAAGGCCAGGAGATTCATTTAGAATCAAAGACAATAACCAAACACCAGTTTGGTTTTAAATACTTCCCTATATATATATATAAATATATATATATATGACAGTATTTGTGTAAGTCATCTGAGGACGTCTGACAGCTCCGGGGTCGACTTCAAGTGAAGCCCGCTTCATCTTTCTGGCGTGATACTGTTCAAACTGACAACTGGATAAAGTCTTCACTTTAATTGTGACATAATAATGGCAGTTAAATTTGCTGTTTGGCACCTCAACATTGCTTTAACACCAAATGTTTCACGCTTGCACCACCCACCTCCACGTATATCTATTATTTTAGAGCACTTGCCTGCTGAAGTTTGTTTTATTTTTTTGTCCCCCGTCTACATGTTCTTGGCTCCATCTCCTTCTGTTTTTAGAATCCCATCTTAAACATGATGTGTTGGATACTGAACTCGGCCGTGAAGCCTAAAATACGGTTTAAGCCGCTCCGTGTTCTATAGATCGGTGTGTTTGTGTGAGCGTGGAGACGGAGCGCTCAGGACTCCAACCACTTGGCACAGCATTGTTTCTCAGCCCACAGTAATCAAGCTGAATTGTTAGCAGCCCACTGGGATTTATTTCAATCCTGCAGATTACCAGAACACCACGGAACAACAGGTAGGGAAGCAACAGTTGCTCAGTATCACACAAACACTGGCTGGTGGCAGCATCTCCAATGTGAAGCTCCGCTGGTTTCAGCTGTTTTAAAATGATTACAAATTGAATATCTTTCTGTGTCTGAGCGCCGGACAGATAAAACAAGCACCTTCGGCTTCTTATATTGATTAAAGACACATTCCTTGCATTGATTTAATCCCCAAACACGAATGTCTGTTCATCTAAATTACATGTATGGACGTTCTGTCCAAGGAAAAAAAATCAATTGGTGCCATGGAATGAATTAGACGCGAGTCCACAGACGGACTCCAACACACTGACTGGCTGGTTTCCCATTTCACTGGTTACCGTTGGTAACAGAGGAGCAGCTCAACTGCACATGTTCGAAGCGAAAACCAGTTCCAAGAGGAAGAAGAGTGAATTGCATGCAAGCGAGCACTTGCAGGTATTTTCTGTACAACTCTTTATTAGAAACGTAACGATGGAAGATAAGATGTCACATATCAGCCGTCGCGATGGGGTCGTGGTCGCCGTCGTTAGTGCGGCGTGGAGGACGCGATCCCTCACCGGCTTCACATCGACTGCCAGTTCACCCAAAAGACCAACGATACGTCCAAAATGATCCCCATGACCCCTGCCAGCGGGCTGCTCCTGCGTTTGATTCGAACCAGCAGGAGGTTTGTTTTTATTTACAGACAAGCCTGCAGGAACTGTTGCAGCGGTCTGGCTACTTACAGGCTTCACACACTCCCATCACACCCGGGGGCAGCAGACACCACTGTACTCTGGTATTATTGGAGAACGAGCCCTTCAATTAGAGCGGTCGGGGGTTAAACACCTCGTTTATTGGCACGTCAACAGCGGCACTTAAAGGCAGGTAAAACACAATATTTCCCTCTCATTTCATACCCAGTGTGAGGTTAATGCCAGTGACCTTCACACTGCAAACTCCCCCCCTCTAACCTTCAAGACAACACTCCCTGCCTCCCTCTTCCTCTCCCCCTCCCACTCTCTGTATGTTTCCTCATCTTTTCTAACACACACACACACACACACACACACACTGCATCCCCCTGTCAGCCCGGACTTCAAAACAGCTGCTGTATTGCAGCAGTTATTGGTTCCTGTGTTTTAGCTGCTGTGCCCAGAGAGATTTAAAAGCTAAAGAACCAGTTAAGCTTTTATCAAAGATTCCTCAGTCGGTCCGTCAGTCAGCCGGTCTGCAGAGTCACCAGCAGAAATATAAAAACAGGAATCCAATCCTAGAGGATAACTCTTATTCTGTTTTAAAGGTTAGGAATCTTGTTTTTCTGGCATCACACCCGAGCACCAGATGTGCTTCAGCTGCATGCAGCCGAGCACGTTTCATGTTACGAAGCCCAGTTTCACCCCGAGCAGAAAATACGTCCAACAAGGAGGTTGAGTTTTCATTTGTGGTTCATCTGTCGACGGTACAATGTAAAAAACTAACGTGTGGATGTCATGAAACCTAATGAAGGGGCGTCGCATGGACCAAGGAAATACCCATTAAATTTTCTTGTGATCCAATGTGGAAGTGGCGGCTCACCGACAGCTGATCGCTTTGGTCTGTATGTAAAAATCAGCCTCACCTTGTCAGCCATAATCATAGAGGAGCCGCCGTGGACTCCGAGGACTGGAAGCTGTGTCTGAACAGACAGGAAGTCGAGGATCTGGGCGATGGCCTCCTGATCGGTGCCATCGGCAAACACAAGGCCATGGAGACGCGAGCGTGACAGAAGCTCACACACCTTGGGACACAGAAACAAACTCAGGTGTCACGGACGGGCATGTGTGTGAAGGGTCGGACAGATGGTGTTGAACATAACACACTCGCTCACCTGGGTAATCACAGACTTTGGGTCTGTCTGGTTGGTCCTCAGCGTTACCACCGAGACGTCGAGGGCGTCGTCGGGGCGCCGAGGCGGACGGAGCTCCTGGTCGGCGACCGGGCGCGTCTGGCCCATGATCACACCCACACTGAGCCCCGGAGGCTTCTGGGAGGCCACAGGTACCATGATTTGGGAGAGTAGAAGCAATATCCAGCCCACTACACCCATCATACCCTAGAAACATAGAAAACAAACAGAATATTCATCCAACAAACTGTCATGTTAACAAACTCACAGCACTAAAGATTCTGTCTGTTATCAGCCGTCTGCCAAAGGTGCTGACGAGGTGGAGAAATCACTGACGTGTCCTTATTTCATGGACCATTTTATTTGAATATGTTGGATAAGCAGGCTTAAAGTAACAAGACTTTCTAATCCAACAACGTGTGCTCACACAGACGTCTGATAACAAACAGTCTGCCTGTGCATGCATCGTGGATAGAAGGAGAGATTTAAGGGGATAAGAGAGATTTTATTTTACACATGGAATATTTCCTTTTTCCTTAAAGGATAAAAGAGACCTGCCGCTTCCTGACATCTGTTTGTTTGAAAGAAATCGACTCACAACATGCGATACGCCTCGCTCACTCCCGGCGGAAAGGAGCTCTGAACCAGCACGATAAAGAGTCCTGTGTATTCTGGAAACGCTGTAAAAAGATCTCAAACGCCGGCTTGTATTTATCTTTTGAGAAAATCTGTGTGACTCAAATATGTGGGACGAATGTAGGTGCAAAATCAGAGATTACACAATAGGTGCACACTCTCGGTCTGGGAGTTTACTTGCTGAAACCTGGTAGGACGTGTCACATCGGAGGAGGCCAGAGGCCGACGAACGAGGCAGCAATCACGGGGGGGGGAGGGAGGGAGGGGGGGGCAGTTCAGAATTGATTACATTTGGGATTCAAGGATTACAGGCCAAAAGAACATTAATGAACAAGATCCCCGACTGGAGAGTCACTTTGTGGGTCACTTGTGACACCCGACGTCTATTCACTCCTATGGGTGAGGTGAACACGAGGACAGATTATGATCGATATGATGTCCTTTTGGAAGAGACAAATTAGGAGAAACATGAACTGTGTTTGACGCCTGGGTCGGTCTCAGCAACACGTCTCTCCTCATGGTGTCGAAGGTCTGGGTTCACTGACGTAGTTTTAACTGGACGACTTACAGTTCAAAACGGAGGTGAAGATTTGCTTTCAGTCACCTACACAACGTTCACTACATTCGCTCATAAGGTCTAAGGTTTGCTGGGGGAGACGACCACGCCCGCCCAGGAGACCAGAATTGTTTACCATTTCCTGCCATTGGAGACATCTGGGAATAAAGTCTCTGTGTCAGAGGTCTTCAACGTCTCTCAGGCCAAGGACTCCCAAACTGATGGAGAGATGGAGCAGGGACCCCCGACTGTATATATTGTTTTATATTAAACTGGGCCGGGTGCCATGTATAAACATAGCTACCGTGTTATTGTGCATTCGATACTAAGCTATTCAAACAATACACAGGTTCATATGTTCATGCTTGTCTTAAACATGTGCAGGGGGGCCGTGACATTTATAACACCATTTATAAACATGCATCTTGCATTCAGCACTGAGCTATTTAAATAATTCACAGATTCACTTTAATGTGTATTTAAAGACATTTAAATTTGTGGGAAAAAAATAAAAAATGTTCTAATTCACCAAAGATTTTGTGATCCCCTGCAGTACCTCTGCAGACCACTAGCACTACCACCGCGAACCCCCTGTTGAAAACCTCTGATCTATGATATTCAGTATATTTAGTAACTTTACGTGAAGGTTAGACTTGACACCTCCACAGACGAGACTTCCTCCACCTCTGGTTGGAGAGGAAAATATTATTTTTGCCAAACAACTCATTCGGCCTTAAGAGACGCCTGAAATCCCGTCCTCCACCGTCCGCCTTTAATTTGAGAATCATCTACGCTTGTAGGCAATGTTCACAGTAAAGTACCAGATATTAATGGGTAAAATAAATGTAATCTGATTTTGCCCCCATACATGGGGGGTTTGAAACGGCTGCAGGCAACACGAGTGTCTTCATCAATCAACAACAGTCACAGATACAAAAAATAACAGCATTTTCTTTAAACTCTAACCAAGTTACGTCTAATACAAAGGAGTCTCATGTTCCAACTTTCAGTTTAGTCTGCGTAACCTTTTCCTGTAATACGAGCGGATTTAAGGGAAGCAGATGAGCAGAGGAAATGCAGTGTGAAGCGCCCGCGGCTAAATGAGAGCTAATGAAACCGAGATGCGAATGCTACGTTGCATCTCAGCCAATTTCTTACACTACCACAGTCCAGCAGAGATGAAAACCCCCCCGGGGGGAAACCATCACACCCATAACGTTAACCTATGGTTTCTATAGCTCTTAACACACACACACGTATTTCTCATTTTCTAGCTTGACATCAAAGTCTTCCAACAATCTGAATCTCTTCTGTGTTTTTTTAATTCCTACATTAATTTCTTCTTTCTCGTTCTGCCAATCTGTGTTTCCGCCCGGGTTGGTGTGTGTGTCTGATCCATGTCATCTCACACCCGGTCTAATCAGGCCAGTTAGTCAAGTCAGTACTTTCCCAGCTTGTTCTCTCTGCCCTGGTGCCCACAGACTAGCCTGCAGCTCCGGCAGCACTTAGCATACGCCGCTAAATCACACACCGCTACACTCCTGTCCCAGGGAATTAGTGTCAGCTCCGACCAACGGGACCAGATAACACTAACTTTTCCCCGGAGTTAGCATCAGAGCTAACGTAACCAGGAGCCCGAGCGGGATCAATGGAGCTGGAAAAAGTTTGGGTCAATGAATGTTCCCGCTGCGTTAAAGGTCATTTGTGCTTAAAAATCATATCCGCCGACTTCCGTAAAAAAAAAAAAAATCTCAGATGCCTCGAGGGTTTGCGGTTTTCCTCCGCAGTCAAGCAAACACTTCCACAATACTGAAGAAGAAAACATTAAATTATGTAACAATGGTCTGTTTACCGCCGACACTGAAGGGGTGCTCACTCTTTAGAGGGTTTTAACATGGTTCCTTTCATCTGATTTAACATAAAAACAAACGTAAACAGGACTTGTTTCCTGCACAGATTTGCCTTCAAGCAGCAAGTTAGTCTAAAAATGTTTTTAATGTGAAATCTGTCAAAGCTGGAAACAACACGTCTCGAACGGGGGACGGCGTTAAAGGGTCCTCAAGCTGTTTCAGTGAGAGTGAATCACACTGTCACACAACCCGAAGGATCTTTCTTCTATAGAAACTGATTCTCTGGTTCAACAGTTTCACCCCAAACTGCTGTGAACGCTCCTGTGAGTGTAAACACTCGAATATAACGGGTCACGGTGACGTTCCGTCACTCACAGCAGGTGGAGCAGCTCCAAAGTTTCTGTAGGCTGATTGGTGACGTGGGCCTTGTTTACCAAATCTTGTGGTACTTTACGCTCTTAATTCAAATATCACAGTCAACGTTTGTAGACTTGAATTATTCTGTCTTTTCTCATTGAGGAAACATCAATAAAACCTCGACACAATCAACTTCTCAGTTGTTCAATATAAGACGATCAAACATGTGATGCAATTAAAAAAAATTGGGTGGATTGTAACATCCCATCATGTTAATCATTCAACCAGTAGCTGTAACTCTCGCCCCCGTCCGTGGTTGAAGGTGGGACCATCAGACCATCATGTCCTTGGTATGTTGAGGAACACAGGATGGCAGCAGCATCTTTAAATTAACGCCTTGTCACCCCATTTTTAAATCACAGTCTCTCCTCTAACTTGAATAAATGCATTTTTTTCGTCATCAAATGTATTTTTTCAATTTGGTTTGTTAATCCCCGTCACTCTCATTCCCAAATTTCGGAGTGTTGGGGCCAGATTTATGCACATATTTGTGCACGTAATCTGCATGAAATTAGTGTTGGATTTAAAAAGGCAGTCGCTAATTATCAGTAACTGGGACTTGTTTTACGAGCACCCTGCATGTGAAGGGAAAGATGCTGTTTGGTTACGAAACAGGGACGAGAAGGGGAACTGAAACAAAGTGCAGAGAAGGACGTCGTGCTGAAATAAAAGTTATTTCAAAATGAAGCTTTATCTTTCTGACATATGCGGTCGGATTCATTAAACCTTTAAAATGTTCAGAAAAAAACAAGCCAACTCACCGAAAATGTCAAAGAGTCTTATCACCGTAAAGTGTTTGCCAAGAGGATGTCGAGTTCAGGTTTAGTGACCACAAAGCCACAACTGTCTATCTCATCTTGGTTTGGTGCTCAGAATGGAGAGATATTGTGTTTCTGTATAATAGCAGCAGTATTTGTCTTTCTAAGAAGCTGTCACTCCACTTTCCACATAATTAACTGGAGCTCTGCAACACATTTCTACTGTCACGGCGATTTTATGCAAAATGCAAGTTTATTAATTTTTTATGCTCCCCGCTATAACCGTCCTCTAATGTCCCGGTTCGAATTTGCACAAGCATTGTAGGAGCAGAGACATTCTGTACAGGGTTTCCTAATCTGACCGTTTACTATCTCCTGCACCAGAACGCAGTCAACAACGCTCCCTCAAACTCGCCCTGTTATCTTTGCAATCCTTTCAATGCTAAAGACATTTGCATGAAAAAGAGAGGCACACTCGACTGATCGCACGCAAGCTGTGTCTTAGATGACGATGGCAAACTGGGCTTCCGGGCCGGTGCCCCTGTTTGACAAATAACATGCACATCCAGTGGAGTTGATGTTGTCTAGTGTCGTCCGTCGTGTGGCTGCTTAACAATGCAACTTGACAACATTGACAAAGTTGCCCCAAATAGCCAGCAGCCAGTGCGGAATGCAGCTTTGACGCTCATGCAAATTCGGCGTCTTTAACAGCGAGAGGAGATAAATTATAAACAGTTTCACCCTACGAAGGAAATATTTAAGTTGTAATCACTGATTAGAAAGAAAGAAAGGATGATGTCGTGTTGTTGGTTTATTTTTCTGTCATATGAATGAACAAAATTATTACTTCCGCTAAGAAGGTTCGTTTTCGATGTCATTTCTTCGTCCGTCCATCAGCAGGATTACGCGAAAACTACCCAGATGATTTAGACAAAAGGGGACGGAGATGTGGACCGTTGGCCAGACAATACTTTATATATCTGAACATTGTCGAATTACTGAGATACCCAGAATTTCTTTTTCACTTCTGTAACATCGCGAGATCCTCACGGATACTCTTCCTCACAGATACTCTTCCTCACGGCTGCAAAATGTCCCCATGCACACAGGAGCTGGTATTCTATCACCAGTGTACCTATCTAGCCGGACTGGTTCGTGTGTGAAATATGAAGTGTCAGCTTGTTCAGTTTGGTAACAAATTGAACCTTTACTATCTTGTTCTACTTGACAGATTCATTCGATTCCAGGTGTTCTGGACCTCCCTCCTCCTTCTGCCTCATATCAACGACATGAACGCAGCCCGCTCGAGTTCATTGATCCTGTGTCTCGTCCAGAAACATGTAATAAATTGTGCTTTATTCTTGACAATAACCTGGGATGTGCCGCTGTGTTCTCCAAATACTTGGACAAGGTAAGTGCCGGTGATAAATATCTGTCAGGGAACGCTGAATTATTGGACAGAGAAAGTCTAAAACTATTTGCTTCTTGGTTAATGGCACTGGGCCCGTGGGACAATAAACAAAGTTGGAGACTCAGAGAGTCCTCAGGCTGCAGCCAAGGAGTCATGTTGGCAGGCGTCACTTCTTACAGCCTCGCTGGCTTCCAAGGACCGAGCGTGTCATATTCAATTAACTATTGTTTGAAGGAAGGTGCATGTAAGTGCTCCCAGCGACTTCCGCAATCATTTTAAGAAGAAAGGAAGAATGGATGATCCTCACGAACTGGTTACCGTCATCTGTTTTATCTGTTAATCAATTGATATTTGTGTCCTGCTTGTTTGTATCAAACGTTCTGCTCTGTTTTCTACCCTGGAAGATACAGTGTTGTTCTTCTCAGCATTGTGTACTTGGTTCCTATATTCCAATGTCAGACGTTGCATGTCTGCCTCTTAATGAAGGTCAGTGAACTCCTTAACCGCCAGGGAGAACAAGACTCACTACTTGTTTGCATAAAACCACTTAGGGTGACGTTGCCCTGAAATGTTCATCTGAGGACGCCTGAGAATAAAAAAGAGTTGCACAAAGTCCCCCGAAGAATTTACTTACGACGTTCTACAGGAAAACTCTGTAAAGTGTTTGCCCATAACTACTTTAGTATTCCGTTATGGTTTGCTAAAAGGTCATTAGGAACCAGTTTCCTTTAGACAAGCTTAAGGAACTCAGACCAGTCTCTTAAAATTGAAATAATGTGGCACACAAGACAATGGCTGAGTTCAGGGTGAGTGAAGAGGAGGAGGGATTCTTCAGGACACTGAGCAGAGCACAACTTGTTAGTATAGATTTGACCATCAATCGCACTCCGACGTCCGACCCGGGTAACCATGGCAGCGGTTCTGATTGCCTTAAAGGATTTTGCATAAAACATTTGCACCTGCAACATTGCAGCTCGCCAGATAAACACAACTCGGTCTCATATATTAGCTATTCGTTCTTTATTCTCATCTTCTGCTCAGTTTGATTTGCTTTTATTCTCGTATTCTCTTTGTTGTCAATGTTTGAGAAGCTAACGAACAAGGGATGATGATGTGAGTGAAGCGTAACCATGGCGTCTGACATGCACATGTGCTGCTCTATGACCGAAACCACCATGGAAGACTTGACATGAAAGTCTAAACAAGGAAACAAGAAGCTGCATGCGACTCTCCTAAATGAAGCCCTCAGCTTTTGCCTAATGGACAAATTAAAGTAGTTTATGCAACAGGATACAGGACTTTGTCGTCCGTCTAATAATCCGTAGTATTTTATAGACGTCTGAGAATTCTGTCAATAATCCAAAACATGTTTGATACAGAATACTCACTGCAGTTTCAGCATCATACCAGAACCAAGCACAGGCTTTGTGTTGTGTTGCAGGTATATTAAACCATAAATAACATTAAATAGCAAATTTCCCAGTAACTAATCCCAGCACATAATGATTAAAAAACTTCCCACTATTGCCCCTTTAACTCGTACAATTAATATAAAACATGCACTATGTACTACTTTGCTGTGCATCCTCTGAATAATCTTAATACAGATGCACTGTCGCATCATTTGCTATTTCTGGGAGCGATTTCTCTGCATTTACCAGAACACAGTGTGTGTTATTGTCCTCTCACCCTTCATGGAAGTAAACATGTTTGTTGTCATGATTAGACAATGGGATATGCTGGAAAGGTTCCTCCTGTTTCTCCTCTATGGAGGCGCCTGCCTGCTCCCAAAGAAACAGCCTCTTTACGGCCAAACAGCCACATCAAAATTTCAGCAATGCAGAGCAACGCGTGTCGTCGTCCTTCGGGCAAAACAGTTGTGGCCAATTTCTATGTTTCTCCTGCATGCTTGTGGTATGTGTGTGGAACCAGGGGAGCAGAAAATGTCTGCGTTTTGTCATTCATATTTAATTGGTAATAAATATGAATAAACAAGGACAATGCCAAACAGCAGAAAGGACACATTGTGTCACTCACTCGGGGACTGCAGTGTGTGTCCCTGTAAAGTTTGTGTATATCCGTGTGTCTGTGTGGCCGACGTGTTTGACATTGAGGGCATTTTGTGTTTTCGTGCGGCGGGATGTGAAAGCAAGAGAAAGACGAAACCCCACCGGAGAAGACGAAAAAGGCAAAAGGTGAGGGTGGGGCGCGAAGGAGGCAGAAAGAGAATTAAATTAAATTTATTATGAAGCTGTGCCAACCAAGGTGGGGAGGTACATATCCTTCTTGGCAGGGAGATGGAGACAGAATATGTAATGAGGTGCAATGAGCTCTATCATCTTTCACGTTTGAATTGGATATAAATTGGATTTTAATTTAGTCTCTCTCTCCCTCTCCCTCCCCTCTCTCTCTCTCTCTCTCCCCCTCTCTCTCTCTCCGTCTCTATCCATCTATCATCCGTGGTTATGAAAGTTCATGTTGCTTACATACAATTCCCAAATAAACGACCACTCGGAGGAGCCGCCTATCATAACATAGCTTCCCCCTTTTCTAGCATTAAATTACTAATTAAAAGCTAATTAATAAAAAACACGTAAAGATACATTGTGTTTGATAAGAGCAACCTACAATGACGTAAACCATGTTGGGGTGTGAGTCCCATCCTCCAACATGCCCGATGCTGCAGCTGCACTGGGCTGACACTGGACCGTCCTTATGAACATGCAATTTGAATTTTTCTAGTTTTGAATAATTGAACAGCCCTGAAACCTCAGAGAGACACAGGATGGCTTCAGACAATTTGACTTAATGATGCCTCCTATTATCCTTTAGCCTAATACTGAATTTGCCCCCATTGTCAGGCACCAATCTCTTTAAAAATCTATTTCTGAATCCACCAAATTCATTCTGAAGCACACCTGCTATAATATGATAGCCATGACTTACACAGATGAATGCAGCTTTAAATGTTCCAGATTCAAAAGTGTCTCAGATATCACCTGTGAAGCCTTTTAGACTATAAATTTAAGATGGTCAGTGCAGATTTTGAAGTCAGGGCTCTGTGTGAAAACGGCTCCGGCCACAGGAGTGTGGTGAACATGTGTTTTTTGACGTGTTGCGCGTTGCTGTTAAAACTGCACTTAGCCGGAGGAGCCAGAGGCTTCAAATATTCCCACGTCACAAGACGCCCCGTCTGGCTGAGAAAGCATCTGTCACCAGCATGGAAGGAGGTACTTCACCTGGAATATATGTTGAATACTTTGTGCAGGATTAGGAAATATTTTTGGCCTCTAAATCTACATATGATGATCAAGTATGTGTTTTGGAAGCTCTCATAAAACCACCACATGTTAAAGATTCCCCAATGATTGATTACCATGTTATTTGCATGCCAGTCTCCTCTTCTTCGATTGATCAGATGCATTCAAGGGAGGAAACATATCTTCATCAACATTGGTGCACTGAGCTGTGAGCCAAACATCTCCACTGAAGATCTGGAGCTTTATAGCTGCACTACAAATGCTGTTCCTGATTTTATCCCTGTGTAATCTATCCCTACATAGTTGAAGTAATAATCGCTCACATCGTGCTTTTCAAATCAACAGCAGAATCAATAACAGCAGCGTCAGTGCGCCGGGCTGTCTGCTCAGAGCTTCGTTTGAAGACGAACCCTCCGAGTGGGGCTGAAACATCTGCTACAGGTGAGTGAAACACACTGAGAAGAGACGATGGAAAGCATAGATGACTTCTACAAAATCAATAAAGACTAAAAGCTCAGTTTTTAAGACCTTCTGTTTCCTGGAAACGGAGAGTTTACGAGGGGATGAGGAACCATCTGAGGGAGCTCTGAATAAAAACACGTATTTCTAACCACATTTGCATTAAACGGTAATTCCTTGCTCCTATCGGTGGCGGTGACGGTGATTGTGACTGACAAGCTGCCAGCAGGCTATAGAGCGCTGACATGAACGAGCCACAGATCTGCGGCGGCAAACTTTTCTCCTGACAGACACAGTGTCTGCAATCATGAACACGGTCTTACAGCCGGGCTTGATGAGAAGCAGAGCGGGGGACTCATCACCATTGCTAATATTGAGGCACTGTTTATATAAAAACTATATTTTGAAGAAATTAAAAAGATTTATACCAAAAAAATGTAATTCCAATAAATGTGAATTAGAGAAAACTTCCATTTTAATGAGAACAAGCTAATAAGGGGAAGATAATAAATCCATTTTACTTGTTATGCAGCTGACTAATGAAATTCCTTATGGACTTAACATCATTGGCACAGTTAGCGCTCAACACTCGCTGCCACAGTTTGTTTTTCTAATGTGGCTGCAGGCTTATCAAGAGAATTACAATAACTATACTTTTGACACCCGGCTTTTCCCAGTCAGACGCTGGTAGAACACGACGGAGCCGATCCGTAGTAGCATCGTTAGACGGAAGCCCCACGGTGTTATCTCTCTTAGAATAATGATGCCTGCTTCATTATAAAACAGATTAATTGCCTGAGAAACAGATTGAGCAAGTTTCGCTGTGACTGATGCTCCACATAAAACCGGGTGTTTCGTAATATCAGTCGGACCAGCACCTTCCAACGATCGTATGAAATATTACGTGGCTGACGGCTCCTCAGAGCCACCGAAAACTGAATCCAATCGCCTTTACAAAGCTAAACCCACTAACACTGAGGAAGTTGATCATATAACTCCGGTTCTCAGATCTTTACACTGACTTCCTCTCTGTCAAAGAATAGAGTTCATGCTGCTGTTGATTTATAAGGCGCTGAATGGTTTAAGGCCAAAATACAACCGATGAACCATAAAGACGTCTCAGATCGTCTGGGTCAGGTCTGCTCTCCTTCCCCAGAGTCAAAGCTAAATATGGAGAGCCAGCGTTCAGTTTCTATGCGACCCGTATCTGGAACAAACTCCCAGAGAACTGCAAGTCTGCGGCAACAAGACATCTCGGTTTGCAACTGCCTTTCTTTAAACCCAATAATATACACGTTTCCTGTCCTGCAACTTTTATCACGTCTTGTTTTTCTTTTCTCTCTGGTCCGATCCTTTAGCAATGTGTTCCTCTATAATGCTCCTAATGTTCTATATAAAGCACTTTGTACGAACCTCTCCTCTCCTCTCCTTGTCAAGGACAGTGTTTTATCAGTCTTCCCCAAAATCTGGTGTCTGTAAAAACATATTTTGGGTTGTTAAATCGGCCACAATGGCTGGTCACTGTTCACTCTCAGGCACTGCGTGAGCCTCTTTTTCTGCTTGGGAATACCCTGATCTGACATTAGCGTAGGCGGCATCACTTCAGGTAACACGCCGGCCTCCTAGGAATCCGAAACTGTTCTCACTCTCAAAGCCACATGTAGTGCTTCATACAAATCAAGCTAAGTCGGGCTAATTCAAAAGCACACTATTCAAATAGACACAGCGGGGGGGGCCGCAATCCGAAAGGAAACACTCAACATCTTAAAAGCCTCGAGCCTTCAAGTGCAAGATGAAGGCCGACGTTAAGGGGAGAGCACATCTGGCAGCATGTTTATTCTAACAATGGCCACTGAATATCAATATTGGTTTGTATTTACTTGAAAACTGAGTAAAATATTTCATCTATATGGTTTCTGCTTCCGATCCAATGATAATAACAAAGACATTTTGTGGAAAGAGGAAAACTAACTGATGGTTGAAGATGTTTCATTTCCTGATTCCATCTCTGTTATGATCCACGTGTCTCTAAATCCACCCAGAAACCAACTTTCAAGTAGGATTAAGATTATCCTGATTCCCAGCATCAAAACTATCTGCCTTTGAGTCATGATGAACACAGATAGAAGTTTTTGGATTGATGAAAGGTAGAATTTGTTTTCCCGAATCTAAATCCGAGCCTAAGTGATGAGAATCATCATTATATCAACCCGATAACTGACGTCCTGCCATTAATCGTTTAAAACTCTGGGCTGGAAATCTGGCGGACAAATCTGTAATCTAAAAAACATTTAGAGAACCATTAAGACTGATGCAAATATACGAGCAATAACCATTCAGCCGCTGCAAAGGTGGATCGAATAACTGCAGCAGTGTTGATGCTGCTGCCCACTTTCCAATGAGATAATGCACGACTGCTTTCACTCTCACTCTGATGAAGATGTGATGCACTTCTAGGGATTTCTAATGAACGTGGAACCATCTTCTGATGCACAACTGATGCATGCATGAACATCCAGAGTTTTACTTTACCCCAGGGGGTAAATGCAGAAGCAGAATATCCAATATCAACAATATAGGAAACTATTTGTGTGATGAGATATTGTCAAATTTACAGCTGAAATACAACTTCTGCCAAATTTCAAATATAAATCCTACAACCTGCATGAGTCAAACTTACCTTGCTCTCTATGGATCGATAACTCATTAAATGAGACCACCAACTGTATTTTGATTAAATGAATAAACAGTACACATTCGTTAGAGGCTTTGGGGTTATTAGCATAAGTCTGAGACTGCACAATCTGCACACCAACGTAAAGCAGCCGCGGGGGGTCAAATAGCTCATTATCATATGTTTCTAAGCCCTTTTTACTTGTAATTGCAAGGAAAGAAAAAAAAATTTCATCCTTTCAAGTCTTGACCTGTGTTTATAGAAACTAAAGACAGCAACTGTGAGGGCAGCGCCTCCATCTTAACGCCGGGATCTCAGTGCACATGCAAATACAGTTTAAATGCATGCGGCGATTGAAAGCCGAATGTAACCAACTTCTGGTTGCAGCTGTTCTCGGGACAAGACGATGGGATGCGACGCTGTACAGGCAGGTTTAATTGCCTTTAAAGGAAGCACTCACTCAGCAGCTGACAGCTACAGGCCATGCCAGGGGCTTGGTGGCTTCACATGGTTGGCTTAATGTTAATTTCCTAAGTAGAACCACACCAACCAAAAACCCTTATTTTGAAATGTGCACTTTGTCAACTACAGTAGATACAGCGAGTCCTAACCGAAGAAATCTTGCGCAGATAAGAGGATTATTTGCTGAAGCCCTTATCGCAGGATATGTCGATATCCTCCAGGACAAATACAGCAACAGTGCAGGGCAGGAAGGTGCACATTCCACCCACAACTTCTTTGGGTGTTCTCTTTTTAAAGCATCTTTATAATCATTCTTCATAAGCTCTAGGATGCAACCTTGTGTGTATCCTCCTACCCAAAATCCTCTGCATGTTCACAGAAAAGAGGAGAGGAAGGGATATGAGGGTTCTTTTACTCTACTATTGTTAACAGAATACTGTAACTGTGCTTCACCAAACAACATATCAATAACCTGAAATAAACTATTGGAATATTCTTATGGCTCAGAATTTAGTGATAAAACATTAAACAACCAATGTTACAACTATTTGCTGAAATGCTGTTCTTTAACAATGTTTCAGATTAAGTACAAACTAATGATTTTAATTTAAATTTAAATGGTTAAATAAAAAGGTTAAAACCCTCCATGTATTTTCCTGAAAAGAAAGAAACTTCTGCATGATTACTCTCCGGGCTTTTCCCCACTTGCAGGCATATGTAGATTTTTGAGCTAATTTTGGGCTCTTGCTCTAAAAATATCTCGCATCCCATTAAAAACCAAAACAGTAAAATGTGGATAACATAGTGCAATCGGATTCCGCCTCGCATGCATCTGCAGCCAACTGCTCCTCAGCAGAGCTGTAGAAGGAAAAATACCTGCTGTGTGCATTTGTTACCACGTACAAGCATTGGATGTGTGTATAGCTCCACTGAGGTGTCATCGAATTAATGTCGAGAGGGGTCGTGTGTTTAAAACCAGCACGGTAACAAACTAAGAAGAGAACATTCCCCGTGAGGGACTAAGTTAGTTCAACTGTGGTGAAACAGAACACGACAGTCTGACATCAGACTACACTAACAGGCTGCTTGAAGACAATGAGTTCTCCACTACTGTACCTGCTTTGCCCACTGTAGCGATGGCTCAGTGAGCAGCTCAGTGAGATGCGACTCGACACATATTTTCACCACTATGTCATGCTGGAACCAAAATGGGGCTCTGAATATGGTATGCATCGCATCACCGAGAATCTCCTATTGTCAAACGCTTTCCCTGTTTGGCTTTGTTTCAGAAGTCAGTTACTAGCAAACTGAGAGATGTGAAAATACAACTGGGCCTCTCTGGAGTGATGACAACAAGAAGCAAGTGTGCATGAAGAGGTAGCGTGATATTCACCAGAGGTTTTAAAGGTGTTCTCACATCACATCCCAAAGTTTATTGCAGCTTTGCACAAAATATTCAAATGAATGAAGTTAGCAACCGCTCCCCACTCTGCCGTGTTTATGCCCTGCAGAGCCCCACAGAGATGCCCTCCTTTTGTCATCCCACTTTTCAAGAAAATAGGCTACTGCTGATCACATCGTCAGTCTCTCTCCGCTGTTCTCTCCTCAACAGATACGGCATTGAGAGATATTTTGCCATGATTGATCATCATACACACACATTAATACGCGTTGAAAATGAGTCGCATCCCTTTTTGCAAATGGAAATGAGGAATTAGACCTTCCTGTATATCCAGTCATATCAGACCCTTATACTCAGATATGCCTCTTGTAGTTGCCCCCCCCATGTAATAACTGTGTGAGTGTGTGCAATGGCTTCCATGTCCCCTAGAGGAGGAGAAGATTTCGTGTGTCAGACTTGGCACGGGAAGCGGGAGGAAAACGGAAGAAAATGTGTTTCTACAACGTGACTGTATTCAAAGCCTGAAAACTGTAATTTGAGATATGAATTCATTACATGGCCTCTCATCAGCAGCCTGGGTGTAATGTGATGCAACAGCGCCGCTCAGCGCTCCCCGCGCGCGCCGGCGCGTGCGCCTCCGCCAGCCCTGCTCCTTTTACCTTCGATGTCACAACGCGTGGCTGCTGCGGGTTTGCGGTCGCGGAGGGTTTGCGCCTTCTTCTTCGGAGTCCGTGCGATGAATGTTGAGTCTCACTGCCGTGGTGCGACGGCCCGCGCAGGTAACCACCGTGACCTGCGCGTTTACTGGCATTTTGGTTTCTCCTCACAGCGTCAGTGAAACCATAGGAAAAGTCTTCAAACTTGATCTGGAAAAAACAACACAATAAAAAATGGTTATTGCTGATTGCGCCGCAGCTCTCAGGGGCGACTTGTTGAATTGGACTCATGTTCTATAAAAAGACGCGCGCCCACAGGCTGAGCAATAAACATCAGGCAGTTAAAAAATGTCATTAGCATTGGAGCAGTTTGAAATGTATCAAACACCAGGTCGTTCCGAGTGTGTGGCTGTGCGTGTTGGTGCGATGCTGAGTGTGTCTTTGCGGGGTGGTGGTACAGGCTTTTTGGATGAACATCTTACGTGAAGACAGTTAAATTCAAGAGAGACAAATTAAAAACTGATAATCTCTCTCTATATATATGCACATGTGTGTGTGTTGGAAGCAGAGGAGGGGGCGTTGAAACAGCCTGTGGCTCCTGAGCGAATATTCCCCTCACGCTCCGCGCTCCGGTGCCGGGCTCGGTTATGTAGGGCATGCAGCAGGTTGTGTGTCGGTGACTCGGGCCAACGGAGGAGCGGAGAGGAGCTCGAACCAGCCGCCTCTGCTCCACTTTCAGAGGAGAGTGAGTGTGAGGCAGATATCAAACCACTGAACCCAGAAAAAATTGCTGAACAATTTCCGCGTCACCCCAGAGAGAAGAGTTGGTACTTCTAAGCTAAGCTGAAAGAAATACCAAAAAAACAACACACTAATGAAGCTAACTCACCCTATTCCCGTGACACATCTCTCCAGGCGGCCAGGTGGAGATGACATTGCAGCCTGTTACTCCATTCGGGTGCCCTCGGCCGGAGTGGGAATCACATACGACTCTCCACCGTAAAATTAATCCATCAATTTCTCCTCCATCCAACCCCCCAAAAACACACCACAACACGGATAAATCCACCTGTCTGTCTCTGACGAGCTCCCTCCGCCACCGCGTCTCCCCTTGTTTTTAGTATTCCTCTCGTTTAAGATGTCAAACCGTCCATGCAACGGCGGAGAGGGACTGGGAGAAACGGGAGGAAAAAGCCGTGCGGGGTTTCAGTTAGAATCCAAAATAAGCGATGATTTGGAATCTCCAGCGGCAGCCCCGCGCGTTCCGCAGTGAGGGCTCGTGGACAGGTCCGCGCGCCTCCTCCTCCTCCTCTCCTGTCCTCCTCCTCGCGCCGCTCGCGGATTCTTGGAGACTGAAGGGGGGATTCCGTCACAAATAACATCAAAACACACACACACAATTTATCACACACACACACACACACTCACTCTCTCTCTCTTCTCTCACTCCGCGTGTCCCCTCACGCGCTCTTCGACGGAGCACAGCACTCCAAAAGCATCCGAAAACAATTGGAAACAAGTTTAAACAAGGTTTCTGCGCGCACGGTCGAGGTGAAGCTCCGGCAGCCGACCGAGCTCCCGGGCGGAGAGAAATAAGGAAATATTCTCCGGCAGTGTCTTTACCCCGCAGCCCGCCCGCCCACGCTTCGCTGGCTGAAGGTACTTACACATCAGCCTAGTTAATTAAACATATGGGCATCGGGGCCTGAATGAGAGAAGGATGATGGTGTGTCGGAGGGGAAGAGGAGGCAGTGGTGGTGGTGGTGGGAGGTGCAGACTGGGTGACTTCATCTTCCCTTTATAAAATATCTAAAACATAAGGGGCGAGTTAGGGCGCGCGCCAGGGAAAATTCGCCATGCCAACCCCTCCAAGAAAAACGAGTCCAACTTCACAGCTCGTCAAAACTGATAGTCTGTGTCCTCGTCTGTTTGTGTCTGCCTTTCCTCGTGTGCCTTCTCCAAAAAATGTAGACGCAAGAGAGATATGGCGCACCCGATCATTCGTCGTTTATGGCATCACCTGGTGCCACTTATGAACGAAACGGCGTGCGCGCGATTGTGCGAGCATCTCTCTCTCTCTCCCTCCCTCTCTCTCTCCCTCTCTCGTGTGTGTGTGTTTGTGTGTGTCTTTGCCGTGACGACTGTCTCCTCGTCAAACTCTGCCGCGTCGCGCCTCCGCTCCTCAGAGGTTTCACTACGCACAGATAAAACATTTCAATCCCCATGCAGACCGACCGGTCCCCGTGCAGACACTCCTATCCCCCAGATTGAAATACCCATCCCTTCAAAATTGCGGCAACCAGAGTAGAAGCTGGCGGATGTGTCACGTTCCCTCGTCAGCGGAAGAGTTTGTTAAAAGCCAAGGGTGAGATAAGGGGAAATAGAGGCTAGTGATTACAGCCTCAATTAAACATAATTAGCAGATCAAAACTGTAGCACAGGGGGTCCTTGGGGAGCTGACAGCCCCCTCTTTTTTTTGCATCTCCCTCTGAGTGTTGCCTTGGAGTCCCATTGCAGACAGATGGCGTGGATACTGCATGGGGTCATGTTAGCAGGCCCAGGCTTCACTCTGGCTGTCATAAGCCGAGTTACACTTTAAGGCAAAGAAACAGATCAGTATTAGGCCAGAGGGCTTTTTATTAAGGAACACTATTCTCCTCTTCTTCTTCCTCCTCCTCCTCCTCCATCCCTGGAATAAAAATCCACCTGTTGAGGTCCTATATCCTCCTCCGTCAGAGCCAGAGGCTCCGAGGCTTGGAATAAAAGAAGCAGACGATTGCGTAACGTGGACTTAAAAGCCACGGAGAAAGACCACACGAAGAGCGGATGATGGTCTACTTTTCTTCTAAAGAAAAAATCCTGGGGTTCCAAATATAATAGCTCAGCCTTTCTTTCAAAACACCCCACCCGTCACCATCTCCTCCTGCTACTCACCCATTAGAGGCATCCTGTTGGGACCGACCAGACTCTAGACACCCCCTTGGGAGGTGTAGACGCTGTGCAATGCCATTAACTGGCTTTCATTTTTGATCTGTAAACCCAAAAATTGTCCCAATGGCTCATAGCTACGCTTGTCTTCTTCTATATTTGAACATAAAGTTGTTTCCAAAGAAATACTATCATGCATTCTCCTCCCGAGCCACCATAGCTCTTAAAAGCTGTCCTTTTCTTTAATTGCGTTCAAGGATATGCATGCCTGCAGACCTCCCTTTCGCACTGTCTGGGACTTGACCTTCTGCAGGACTCTGCATGCACCTAGACTTGAGGACATGTCCCTTTCTCAATTAGTGTGCACTCATCTGATGCACAACACTTGGACAATAATGTGAGTCAGCTCTGCCTTGTCTGTAGGCGCTTGCATGTATTTAAGCAGCAGAGAAGAAGACCACAATGCGGAAATTGTCTGAACATGCGTCCCTGCTATAACTGATTTATAACCGCCGGGCTCCGTTGTCATGCATCTTTCATGTGCCAACAGCACATTGAACAGAAGTTACCCAGCCATGACGTACAGCAGAGATGACGCCGGACACACTCACACATGCAGAAACTCAGCTCGGGATCAAATCAGGCTCCCAGCATCCAAACAAGCCAATGAGCCAGCTGCCTTTACCTCTTCATTCCTGCCGTCTGATTACATTTCACAAGGGCTTTGCTAATAGCTCATACCAGTGTGCGATTATGAACAATTTGAAAAACAATCGAGACCCATTATCAGTTTGCAGTGCGTCCAAAGTGTGCTAACAATTTAGTCATTTCTCTGTATAATTATTGAAGACGAAAGCTCATTCCACTAATGTTGTTTGGCTAATAGTGAAAGCCCAGTACTACAATATTCCTCGAATGAAACAGAGGAAATGAAAAGGAATCCAATTAAATCAGCTCCCACTATGAAACCAGCAGGACGGCACATAAACAAATTGATAAATAAATAAATGAATGAATAAATAGATTTAAAGGAAGAGAAAACGATTACACAAGGCCTCTAACAAAAAACATTATGTGGGCAATATTTTGTATCCATGGTAACTGACTTTATCAGTGTCACCACTTTTTTTTTGAGGCAGAAGCGCAACCCAGTTACATACGGTCGCTGCTTCGGTAGGTGTTCTGGACTACACAAGTTCCCCATTCATAAACAACTGGCCACACTAACTGCTGGAGGATGCCGGCTCCTCATTCAAAGACGGACGCACGCCGACCTCACTGATCACACCTACACAGCACCACAAGTCCCGCTGTGGCCGGCTCACTGCTCGTCTTGCTAATTAGCTGCATGGCTAACTGAAACCCGGTCCAGAAAAGCCTTTAAATCTTTTGAGTAAAAACATTGTTTCCATGAGAACAAGACCTGATGGTACTTTTGAAGTTTGTATCAATCTGTATGTTTTTTTTTAGCATTGTGGATCTTCTGCTCTTTCCAATTTGTTACAGATACACTACATTTCTACTTGTATTCATCCAGTCGCAGTAATACGGTAGGCTGCTTTACCTGTGTTCAGGGAGCAACGCAGCTTAACCAGCCTCCAGCATACATTGTCAACTTCATGCTGGCACACACCAAAGCTCATCTGACAATCATTGAGGCTTTGATTGACAAGCCAACACAATAGAGATCCACAAAAGCATGATTCACTTGTTAGGTTTCTATGCAACTGGAAGCGAGCTTGTTGGTAAAGTAGGTGGGCTGCGTTCACCCTAAACACTGTATGATGAGCTCAGAGGAGGAGGATTTCGACTCTTCTTTATTTTCTTCTCAGACTGATGCACAACCATACTGAGGACGCTGTAGTGCAGCTACAGTACATGGCTTTATATAGACACAGGAAATGAATCACCCTGTCAATAAATGGCAACAAGATAGACAGAAATCCATTCAAGGCTCTATTTGGAACAGAATGGTGTGATGGATTTTAGCATTTACTGTATTAGAGATATTCTCACTCTCTCTTTTCATCTTACTTTGTCTCACTCCCTCTCTAGCTCTCTCGCCCACAGGGAGTGGGTGACCTGGTAGGAGCTCTCCCACAGATGGCACTGTTTCTGCAACCAGACAGGGGGCAGTGTGTAGCGCTTGGAGCTCGGAAAATGTTCTGACTCTCAGCGGGTCTCTAGGCGATATTACCGCCCATTCAGTTTTATAGGCACCTTTTGAAAATTTCTCATCTCGAAAATTGATGGGTGATTACTTCTTGTCACAGTGCTGATCACAGTGAAAAGTTCACGAGAGCAGGAGCCAAATCAATTAGCTGGATGTGATGCACGGCTGTGTCTTTTTCACTCGGCCACATCAGCAGTTATGCTTAGTCTGAAAAGGTCAGTCAATAATTTAATAATTCAGTGAAATTAAAGATCGGGGGAGTTTGAAGCTTTAGTGAGATCTGTCCCTTTGAAAACCCAGAACAGTAGTAATATGGTGACCTTTCTTCTTGAAATATTTTAATTCAATCAGCACAGGTAAGTTCAGAGAATTGAATAATTCATATCTTGAACTGAAAGCCGACTCAGAGCTCGCAGGCCTCCGCCAAGGTCAATAGCCCACCCATCCATTATATACAGACCTTTAACTCAAACACTCACACTTGATATAATTGCAAACGTATCAGAGACATGAGATCATGTTTTTATAAAGGTCCGTATAAATATTTCCCTTAGAAATTGAAGGAAAGTAAAACGTGGCCCATCAATACCACATTTCAACCTGCAATCACGTCCAAGATTCTGTTTTGCAATGTAAAATATTCCACTTGGAGCGGTTAGTTTTTGTATAATCAGACAGCGCAAACGTCCTCTGTTAGTCAGATCTACCCAACATTTAATGTGTTCTGCCTTTGCAACACTCCTACAAAACATTCTGTGAACATCTGCCCCATACTTGTATCGACAGACACATAAACTGACAGCATAAATATTGCTATATTTTAAACACAAAGTTTACAACTGGAACTTTTCAGTGTCTCCCTGGTTGCCCGAGACAATAAGACTCCAGGAGGAAATAGTCTGGTGCATGACTGTAAGATGTTGTTACTTGAAGTTTGTGCATTGCATTGATTATAGAAGCTTTTGAGGTTTTTGTTGGCAGGTTTTTAACTTTGGGCAGCGTAAAGCTGGCTGTATCCCCGGGCTTATAGTCTTTGTGCTAAACCTAGCTAACTGGCTACTGGCGGTAGCTTCAAATTGATTTTCTGGACATGAGCGCGGTATCAATTTTCTTATCTAAGACACGGCATGAAAACAAATAAGTGTATTTCTCAAAAGTCACACTCTTCCTTGAAGCCTCAAGAAATAACCTGCTCTCAGGCAAGACGAGTGTCACAGTGTGTCAGCTGCTGCAGAATCAGTTCGGGATTGCACACACCTGGAACACACATAAGTATGCAAAGCAATAGTCATCAAGCTGTGTTGCTTGATGTCCTCCTAAAGCACCAGGACTCTGGTGCCTAGTTTGACAGCACAATAAGAAATCCTCTTTGAACACTCTGAAGTACAAATTGGAGTGTAAGTTGGAGTGTTGGAGGCAGTAGGTGAATCAAAGTAATTGGCCCAGTCCACAGTGTTTAATCTAAAATAGCTCATCTTGAGGGTGTACGTTTTTATGGCCTTTCTATTATCAGGGATGCCGGAGGGTGCATTAAATACCTGACGGGCACTAGTAAAAGTCTGACAGTGAGATTGAAACATTTTTCATTCACAGATGACCTGAGATTTCTAGGCTCTATGACCTCTACAAGATCTAGTGGAAGTGGTTTAGGGTTTGTCGGAACTCATTAAACTATAAGGTGGTGAAACTCCATTAGGACAGAGTTGTGTATTTGTCAGTGTTGGTATAATGATGGAGCATTGAGATGCAAGCTGGATTGGGGAATGAACCCTGAAAAAATGTATCCTGACTACTTCAATTGTGTATTTGAATGTGCCCCTTGACCTCCGTAAAGCCTCATTATACATTGTATAGGACATTATACAGTCCTATACACACACAGTCACACATCGCTGTCAGGTGATCCTGTAGCTTTTTTCGGCACATATGCTCTGGTCAATGTGATCAGTGAAGGCCACATTAACAGAGATGCAGTGGGACTATTTGTCTCTCATGAAAGGCCGCGTGTTTTCAACCTGCTGTGTAGTCTTCTGTGACACTTTGAACTTCGCCGCTTGTTGGCCGACATTATCCTCGGCACACCACACCCATGAGAGCGCAGCAAACAGGCTGTTATAGACTGGTAGTGTCATCATGGCTCCAATAAATATGGCTACAGTAAATTTCTCCGTCGTGAGACGAATAAAGGATTTCTAAATTCTAATATCTCTTAGACGGTAATGTGTGGAGTGGAAAATTGAAACAAAATTAAAAATTGAGCGTGCATGTTTGTGTCTGGGTGAGTAGTCATGATGTTCATTTTGATAGGAGTAGCTGCATCTCCTTTTCACATCTCAACGTGTCTCAGTCTGGCACGCAACATCATGTAACAGGAGTCCTGTTCTCACTGCTTAAACATGATACAAGTTGAACAATTAAGATGTTAGTTTGCTTGAATTCTCCCGTGACAAGGCCGGGGATGAGGGTGGGGGTGGGGTGTGTATAAACCAGAAAGCCTGTCCGTTTCTGTCCCTGGGGATCGACTATCATCAGGAGTGGTTAACTGGAAACTGATGGCCAGGAATGAGCAAAGAGAGAGACCCATGCCTTCCCCGTAGTGAGAGTGTGGGATGTGGGGGTGGAGGGTTATTTACGTGCAGCACAGGTCCGTGACTCTGAACCAATACATAAAGGCAGCATGTAAAAATGAAGAGGAAAAGGGGCATTTTACACATGCAATTGGTAATAATCAATTACCAGTGGGTACCACAGGTGTGAGACCAACCTACCAACTGGAATTAGGTGTGAAAGGTATGTATGAATGTCAGTGTTATCTTATTGTGATTAATCATCCTGTTAATAATCACACAAACCTTTGCTGTCCTCTGATTTAAGAGCTTGACATTCCTCTTCCCTTCAATAAGCCGCTCTCAGCATGCCCCCCCCCCCCCCCCCCCCCCCCCACCC
>CAAKHC010019117.1:37518-58583 GCA_901007825.1 Macroramphosus scolopax
ACACACACACACACACACCCTTCTCGACACCTGTACGTAACCATCTCAACAGCACATGCTGTAAGCCTGTCAAGTGGCTGTAATTTTCCAGATTGTGTATTTCAGTAGTGTTTCCTGCTCCTTCCTACCTGCCTGCAAGTGATTTCTAACCTCAGCTAGTTTTTGGACTTTTGGCTGTCTGCCTGTTAGTTTCTGGTTTTGGTTTGCCTCCGCTGACTGCCTACTTGTTGTGGACCAAACAGTATATCCTGCCTGTGGACTTGTAAAACATGATTTTCACTCCTACCTACTCAGGATGTTTGCAGCTCTCACCCCAATGATATCTAAATTCCAAAATTTTAGATGTTTTGGGGGCATAGAATGGTGTAATGCAGTTCAGTGAATACTCTTCTTCCATCCTCAGCATTGATTTTAGCCGTTCCTCTATCTTTCTGTCCACCAGTTGCCTCGTGTGTGTTTCCTTCTTTTCCTTTCATCCTATCCTCCACCTTCCTGAATAACTCATTACCCCCATTATCCCCCCACTATACAAACCTGCCTATTGATTCTAATCAATTCCCAGATTGTCTATTGCAACCTTGTTCCCTGCATCTGCCTGCCTGGTGTTGTGACTCTGACCACAGCTGGTTCCAAGCCATATCCCATCTTTTGACAAGTAAAGCCTGCTACTGCAATACTGAATATTGATTTTCATCCACCCACCCATCCGTTTATCTGTGTCTGGATTATGGTTACAGCAAGCTATATAAAGTTCCCCAGCCAGTCCTCAAGATGCTCCTGGGGATTGATTTGTCAATCTTTGCTAATCTTGTAGATATCACAGCTCCGAATATGTATATCTAATAAACAGTTTGGTTCAGATAACACCATGAAACAAATGCTGGTATTTTTCCTATCTGCTCTATTTGTGCTGCGTACGGTGCACACAGCTTCGACACAGAGAAGGAGAAGCTACACTGGAGGACAGTATTACAGCTTTCCTGTTGCACTGCAGGCTCATTAAGTTAAACAAGATAATCTCATCCAAATGTTAAATTTCACATTAAGATCCACCATCCGTGCTGAGAGCAACAACAACAGCAATTTAATAAATTAAAGCTGTTAACCTTCGACGTAACATTTAATGAGAATGAATGTCTCAAATTGCAGCAAAAAAAATGAAGGTTGAGGTTACAAGTCTCCGCTCCGCAGCGTCTCCCTTTTTGCTTTGTGTCTTAATAAGAAAATATCAATTTTGAATGGACTGCCCACTTCGTCTCTATTTAAAAAGATCTTAAATTGTAATCTGGCTGAGTGTAATAGGCATACGAGGTGCTTCAGTTTACATATAAACTACATTTCTGTGTTTTTGAGTGCCGAGACAGGTGTTGCCTTTATTCCGCAGAATCATCACAACATGAAAGCATAATTTAAGAGCCAAGTGCTTCTAGATGATCAAATAATCACCTACTGTGCAGGAAACAATATGGTAATTTCATCAGTGTTGCCCCTTTGCTCTCATCCACTGGAGAGGGAGGGGGATCTAAAGTTGTACTGTTCATAATCCTTGGAGCCCTTGTGTTTTTTCACTTATTTAACATTCCTCCGACTTTCATTTATATCGACGTTGTGCATTATTTTACCTTAAAATAACAGCTTCATTTTGATGCAGCACTAATAGGGAGAAATGTGGCTCATCACTCCTGCGCTGACTCTGGGTCCAAATGGCGTCACAGGCGCTGTATTACAGTGGCCTTATCTGGGATATTTTGGCTTCATTTTGAACAGTGGGAGGAAGAGGAGACGTGTAAGCCAGATATAATATACTGTTTAATCCCAGGAGTCTACAGCACTTCATTAAACTACTGGTGTGGAATAGAGGCACTGTATATACACTCACTTGCTTATGTATAATGTACACTTGGATAAAACTAATGCAGTGTAATACATCAGCCCTGCAATAAATCCTCCCTTCATGAGGATCATGACTTTATATTATATCTGTTTGAAGAAGGTGATGACTGAGTCTAATGGTCATTTTGGAGGACATAATTTATGGTGCTTGAACTGTAGTTGGTTGTAATGAACAGCGTTCCTAATATTCTGTCCATCCCATTTTATGTATGATATATATATTTGTTGATGTCTCACACACATCCACTGGTCTCTCTGTCCAGCTGGGAGCCTCCTACCCTCGCCTACTGACCTGCTGTGTCTCGGAGCAGCTGTTGCAGCTCCAAACTCAGCCGACTCCTTTGTGGTATAGACAGACACTGCCTTTCCCACTTTACCTTTATAGCCTCACATGTTCCATTATTTTCATTAGTTTCTGTTTAACATGTGCATTTGTCATGCTACTCATTCCATATACATTTCATTTATACAAACAACACAAAATTGTTTGTTTAAAACATAACTACTTTATTTCATCTCAACAGTTTAAAATTCCTCAGCACACCAAACAAACACACATTCTTACCGTGTCCTCTTCCTGGTCTCTGGATCTGAAAAGAGTACCACATGACCACAGTGCTTCTTATATGGAGGGTATGGGAATTGGGGCATACCATTAGACAGGGGAATGTGGGATTTTTCTGTGTAATGTATATTATGATTGAGAAGGGTGGTGTTGCTAAAATATGTTGAATGCTTATGTTTTGGTATTATTAATGATTTCTGTAAAACGTGGAAAATATTTTCTTTGTTTGAGTTCACTAGGCTTATAGGTGAATGTGTTGAGGTTACCTGTCCCTTTAAGACATAGGTGAGGCCAATAGGTATCCCTCCAGGTAGGGGATATAAGTCAGTCGGTCTCAGGACTAAGGGGAAGATGGTCAGGGGCACCATGTTGCTGCGGAAGCGCTGTCCTTGGTATCAGTCGGACAGAGTCAGTTTCTTCTCTGGACTGTTGCTAGTTTGAAGCATGTAAGTTTATGGAGTTTTATTTTTTTTGAATGTAATTTTTTTTTTGTGCAGCAAGTTAAATAAATCGGGATTATTGCAACATTTGGTTTGTCATTCTGTCTACCTAGCCCTCATCCGAAAGAACTCTTTTACATCCTTCAAGAGAAAACGAATGTTGGTGATCCGTTCTGTGGCCTACGGTCCAACCAACAGAGCCTGGTAGTGGGAAATCCATCCATTTCAAGCTTGTGTCAAAGCAATAATCCAATGCTGCTTTTACTCTTTTCACCACACATGTTTTTAAATTAATAGTATACGATTGTTAATTATTGTTTAATTCTTTGGTCAAATTAACTCAGATAAGTCTCTTTTATTTCTCTCAAGGTCAACGTATCTGTGCAACATTTTCCTGCAGAAACATCAGCATCTTCTTGACACATGTTTTTTCTCTGAATGTTATTCCAGAGAAGTAGCCTGTACCTGCAGGGTGAAGCCATTAGTTTCCTTGAATGATTCACGTGGCCCAGAATTGGACAGGACTCCTGGAATATGTCAAGCATTATAGATATTTACTGTTTCAGTGCCTGAAGGGAGCTTGTTGTCAGGGGGACACCATTTCTAGCAGCAATTTCTAGTTGTGACGCTTTACCTCGAAGAAAATCTGGATAATATCAACCTGCTTCTCGGGTGAGGGTATGATAAGTATGGGATATAATTCATCTAATCAAGTGGTTCACAGTAGTTTGGGCTTGTTGCTTTTTAATTAGAATAAAGTAATGTGCACTTGTAGCCCCTCATTACTGGCTGCCCACTAGACAGAGTCCTGATTAGGTACATTTATCAACTAATTTAAAAGAAAAAAGCTATAATATATGAAAATACAGACCTTCCCCTCAATGTTTGCTCATTCTTATTATTGGTAGTAATGGTACGCTCATTATAATAAGAATAATTAACATATTGTGATCACTCTCTTCCCCTCCTTCCCCCTCTACCTGCTCCCCCCTGTTGCGTTCTCTAATAGTCGAGGCAGATGGCCGCCCACCGTGAGTGTAGTTCTGATCCAAGGCTTCTTCCACTAAAGACAGGGTTTTGTTGCCTCTGTCGCTCATTGTCAGGCCCGATTCTTTATTGATTCCCTTATTGATTCTTCATCAATTTTCTGGGTGGAAGAAAAGAAGAGCTACAGTATTCAAGTGTCAAGAGAGCAATTGTATAGCATTAGGTTTAATATAAGGTTTCCGCATTGTGAAATTACAAACAACTGCTAAGCGTGCAGGGTACTAATGTTATTATAATTTATACAAGATATAGGTTTGTTTCCCCTGAAGTAGCACTCACGCATAGATTGTTGAATACATTAGCATTCCTGGAATTTAAGCCCATGTTGCGAAGAGAGATGTTTTAGCATATTGCTGGTGTTTCCACCCGTACTTGAAATGATAATTTTACAGACATTACACCTAAGATTGTTGTCATCTTTCTTCTTGAAAGGAAGCCGCACTTTGTGTTAATTTCTTCCTCTTGGCCTTGACGATTCTTTGCAAGTCCAGAAGCGTAAACTTGATTGCATAGAATAAATGAATTGCTAAGCTCTGGGGTATCTGATTAAGGGGGACTAAAAAATCCTTTCTGTTGATTTATAAAGAGCTTGGTAAAAGATAGTAAAAGATCAAACAAAATCATGACAGAAGTTATCTGTCATGATTTGGTGCTATTATCATTGAACTGAATTGAACCAATGATCACATTTATCTCATCATGTGATTAAGGGTAAATGTCTCTAAAGTAGATGTATACTTTAATTACACACCAGCAGTTGTATCAAACAGGCAGTAAAATTATATTTTATGGGTAAAATAATAAAAAGTGTCCTGGTTTTGTTTAAAAAAAAAAAAAAACAAGCTGGCAGGCTGGAGATCTGACTGCACTGACCATCACTGACTGTTCACTGTTTGGCTACCAGCTACAAAATTACAACAGTGTATGAAATTTGTTTACCCCAAAACACAGCTAAATTTGCCTATTGGTAAATCTATGCAAGCCACTGACTGTTTCAGCAACAGTGCTAAAAATAGCTTGAATGTAGCCAAAGGCTTGTATTTCTTAAAGCCAGTCAGGTCTTGCATCGGGGATCTCCACAGGCGGACAAATCAATGCCAAAAGTTGCTTTAATGCGGGCGGCCGGCGGTCATCGAGGGGGAGACTGCAAGGTCATCTGGGTTATGGAGTGGGTCCGGAGGAGAGGAGGCAGTTTGTGGCTCTCTGCTATCTGTTTCTCTGTCAGGCGGGTCCATCTGGCGGACAGAAGAAGGACTGTTCATGTGGAGACGAAGACACGTTCGGGTTGTAGCTCTCACCTTCATTAGTTATGCTCCATTTACCCCTTTAGCCATCTCTTGACACACTTTCCCTTCGTGTGCAGTCCGGATGAGAAGAATAGTTAAGTATCAAAAGCAGTATAAAAGCAAAAAAAAAAAAGCTAATGGAAAGCAGGCAGCCAGGGGAAGAAAAAAATACTTTTGCTGAAAAAAGCAGCGGTAGTTTAAAAGGCTATTGCTCTGGTCTTGAAATAAGCTAGGCTAATTTAAGCAGCCGTTGGGCTAATGTGCGTCACTCATTAGCTAGGAGGGCAGATTGTTAACGCTAACGCATGAAGAGCATTAGCATAAACTATACTAATTTGTGTTCGCCTTAAATGTAACCACCTTATTTATTGAATACTACACAGTAGAGTATATTACGGTGTATGACCGACACTGCCCACCCGCGGGGCTCAGGTCTCACCGGGGTGTGCGGAACTCAAGCCCCCCCACCGGCCAACGAAGAATAGTGGTCGTAAAATATTCATCCTCCGAACCCGGGGGCGCACTTTTCCCTCCCGACTGGCCCACCCCTGCTGCTCTGAACCTCTGCAGAGCAGCAACCGAAGTGGGGAGCTGTGTGAGTGGATGGAATTAAGGAAATGTAACGGGGAGTTGATTTGTTTGGACCCACAGGAGGATGAGGAGACGTGACTACGGAACTCCAGTAACGTGAACAAGAGGTTGGGTGTTGTCCAGAGGGAAGGTGGGTCTATGACAGTTTCCACCTTTCTAATAAGTCCACATAAACTATTTAGGCTTGGTTATGCTTCGATTTATGTCACCTTATTGTCCCTTATTGTATATAGTATAACTATATAAAACCTTAAAAAAAAGAAAAGAACATGTTTATGTGAGGTTTCTGTTAAGTTGTGCATGTCTTTCCCCTCGCTGCAGCTCTGTGAACTGACAAACCAACTTCAAAAGTTTAAGCGTGCTGCAGGTGTATTGCCGGTCCACTAGATAGCAGCAGATTGCTTTGTGCGTGTGCGCCTGTGTGTGTGCGCGCGCGCGGGCGTGCATGCGCGCGTGTATGTGTGTGAGAGAGAGAGAGGTGTAACAAACATCATCAACTGCTTCCCTTCAGGATCTGAATGCTTTTGATGAGCCTCATCAAGTCTACCTCTGTCATACGTCTGCTCCCGGGCATGTATCCCAGTTCCTCGATGTTGTCTGTTCTCTACAAAATTCTATCAAAAGATGGAAGACCACCCGCCAGCAGCGATCGCTTTGGGAAGAGTAAAACAGAATGAAACTCAGAGCTTTCACTTGTTATAGAGTCTTTTCATTCTGCTTCAAAGGCAGATGTACAGTTAAAACAAACCATGGGAAAAAAAAATACTCTCCATCTAATTAATGCACATGTTCATGTGTGGTTGGTAATCATCAGATAGTCTTACGTACCAAGACCAAAAGATCAGGATCCGGCAACCTAACACCTATACCCTGTAACAGGACAGATCTGGCAATCCGACCCCTTCCCTCTAGAAGAGGAATAATTTGGTTGATGGCACTGATAATCACAGCCCTGTTACCGATCCCTCACTGGCTGTGTGTTTGACAGAGTCGTTCCCCTGTTATTGATACCGAGAGGGAAGACGTCATGTATCTAACAAGTGGGCGTTCCTCCTGCCTCGGCTGCTTCGCTGTTACGTATATGGAAATAGGTCGGTGGTCGCTTGCTCCGCTTACATTGATGTTGTTTGTTTGTAACATTCAATTGTGCATCTTCAATTATACATTCACAGACCTGTCAGTATGTGTTAGTTTGGAAGAGCAAAGGCAACACATTTATGATACTTATGTAAGAGGTTGTTAGTGATTGGTTATTTGTAGATTTGATGACATCGTGCTGCCAATCAAGCTTATCTCCTTCATCCCATGTCTGTCTCTCTCTCTGTCCTTCAACCTTTTTTATTATTTATGCCCCGCCCCCTCAGCAGCCCAGCGCTCTCAAGTTTCACCCGTAGAGCCAGATGACAAATTAAGACTCCTTCCACGGCCTGCCACAAGGAACTCCTGAAACACATGCATATGTACGCACATGGAAACGCACAGACATACACACAACCAGGCAACTCATCTGACCCTTTCTTTGTCCTTCACACACACACACACACACACACACACACAAACACACACACACACACTAGCTATCACAAACTCCGAGGAGGGCAGTGTGAACAGAGTGCTGTGTTGAGTGAGGGAATGTGTTGTAGTGAGCAACATAAGACGAAGTAGGTCAGAGGCAAATGCAACGTGTGACCTAAAGACTCTGTCCAAGAGTTTTGTTTTGTTTTTTTATTTAACACTGCAGAAGAAGAGACTTCCAGCACGCACGCATCACATTTGAAGCCTGCAGGGATCCTGGCGACCACCACGTTTGCTCTTCTGAATTGGTTGCCATTGAATGTGGAGGTGAGGTGACTATGATGGAATACTGTCTCAATGAGTGATTGTGGTGCCTCTGGCATACTGTTTGTATTTTGGGTTGTATCCTGTTTTACAGAAAGCAGCAAGGATCTTAATGTGTGAGAATTAATGTAATCAACAAAATCTCTTTCATAAGAGTTCCCAGGGAGGGTAGGTTGATAATACAGTGGTAGCTATGCAAATACAAGCTTAATAAATTCATAGGAGGTGCTGGTTGCTCTGATGGTTTGTTTTGTTTACCTTAGAGTTTTAAGAAGATAGGTATTGTACTGTATACGTCAGTGTTGGGCCTGAGGTCTCTCAGACACTTGTTGGTCTAAATAACAAGCTCTGTGTTAGATATCTATCTATATCTGTGGTGCTAAGACTTAAGAACCGACTTAATATCTAGGTACATTTTTAGTAGTTACTGAATTGGTCAGTTTTGTAAAATCCGACTTTAGACGTGACCAACTGTTGTCATTGTTTGTATACTAGTGTTTGTATGTATGTATATGTGAGTGTGGGGTATTGCTGAAATGCACCCATGTACTGCATGTCTTTGCAGGAGCCTTCATGGGGACCAGAGTTGGGCAGTACAGAGCACAAATTCAATCAGGCGTATCTAAGATAAAGGATTTGTTTAAAGGTTTGACTCCTGATGATATTTCTTAACATTTTGGATCATATTCTTTTAGGCTGAATGTAAAGTGTAACTGTAAAGTCATGTAATATATGTGTAATATTTGTGTTTTTTTTAAGGTTAACAGCATTGCATCCTGAAGAGAAGGCATGGTGTGCTCCTAGCTTCTTGTCAAAATGCCCGGAAAGAAAGACCCCAAGAAGGACACAAAGAAGGGTGGAAAACCCGAACCAGAGAAAAAGAAAGAGGAGGAAAAGAAAGGGAAGGAGGACAAAAAGGGAGGAAAAGATGACAAGAAAGCTGCGAAGGACGATAAGAAAGCTGCAAAGGACGATAAGAAAGGTGTAAAGGATGATAAGAAAGGTGTAAAGGATGAAAAGACAGGTAAAAAGGATGATAAGAGAGGGGGTAAGGATGATAAGAAAGGTGGTAAGAAAGGGAAGGAGGAGCCAGCCAAGGGGAAAGATGATGGTAAGAAAGGGAAAGGGAAAGGAAAGGTAGTGGTATCCGATGAAGAAGAGGATGAGCTCCTGAGTGATGAAGAAGAGGATGAAGAGTTTAGCGAGGAAGAAGATGAGGAAGACTCAGAGGTTGACAAGAAAGGGAGGGGACGAGGAGCCAAGGATGCTAAGGGAAAGAAAGGGGGAAAGTCTAGACGTGGGGAATACTCTGAAGAGGAGGAGGAGGAGGATGAAGAAGAAGAAGAAGAGGACGATGAGGACGAAGAAGAGGACTATGACAAATACAAAAAGAAATCCAAAGATGACCGACATCATCATAAAGGTGGGAAGTCTCATGATGATCCAAAGAAGAAGAAAGGAAAGAAGAAAGAGGATGCTCCAGAGCTTCCAATAAAAGAAATCCCAAAGAGAGGTCTGAAGAACATGTCCAGGATGTTCATGAAGTTTTCTGGCTTCAAGAAGCGGAGAAAAAGCAGGAAGAAACTAAAAAGTACATCACGTTTGTTTCTGGGGTTAGGGAAGAGGAAATTCCGACTTGCTAGGAAGAAGCGACGTAAATCGATAATGAAGAACACGTCTCGATTCATGATGCGGTTTAAGGTTAGCAAAAAAAGAAGAAAAGAAAAGGAGGACAAGGAGAGAGAGGCCAAAGAGAAAGCAAATAGTGGAAAGAGACCATCCTATATGCTCCTCCGTCTGGGAGGAGGGGGAAATGCATCAGAGAAGAAAGGAGGCTTCTTTAAAGGGTTATTTAAGAAAAAGGATGGTGATGGCACTGCTGATGACTTCAAGAACAGAAGTCTGATGCTGGGTAAGGTGGCAGCAGCCACTAATTGGTTGACCAGGCGTTTCTTGTCCACCAAAATGCGAGGAAATGCCCGACATGGCGGGGAGGGGAGCAGAGCACACAGACGCCAAGACAGTTCTAGACATTATGCCCATGGTTACCAGAATGGTGGTTATGAACATGGGGAGGATGATTATGGAACCGACCAGCGAAATTCAATCCACCCAAAAGGTTATGGACACCATGACGATGGTTATGGTGCGTATGGAGAAGAGACAGCTGCAGCATATGGAAACCATGATCCATTTGGTTACTATGACAATGGAGCAGGGGGAGCAGACTACCGGGACATGGGTTATGAAGAAGAAGTTTATGATCCAAATGCAGAATATTATGAAGGAGGTTTTTATGATGAGGCCATTGGCGACTACTATGACCCCCGTTTTGTTGCCCAAGGGTACTACACCAACCAGGAAGCTGATTACTATGGATACCAACAACAAGAGGCAATGGCCATGTATGGTGATGAGGGTGTGGACTACTATGCATTAACGGGGGAGGATCATACATATGCAGGAGAGGAAGATGGATTTCTTGACTCCCAGGATTATTATGAAAATGGTCAAGGGGTTTACTATGGTGATGGACAAGGGGGTTACTATGACAATGGACAAGCAGGTTATTATGATAATCCTTATGGAGCAACTATTGGAATGCAAGGAGGATTTTCACCAGACTATCAAGTTAGCTATAGTGACACTGGCATGCCCTACCAAGACTACAGCACCCAGCAGGCCATTGGTTTTCCACAAACAGGCCAACAGGGATTTGGCTATGGGGGGCAAGGGATGGAGGTACAGGGCCTGTATGCTAACCAGTATACAGACCAGTTGGATCAGTATACGGATGATACCAGCAGGGTTCAGGGAGGGGACATGGCATTCAGAGTTCCAAGACCTCAAGTGCGCCTATTTGGAAAAGAGCGTCTGGATGTACCATTGATCCCTCCGCCTACTTTGCCACCTGATCCAGAGTTTGAAGACATGTCAGAAATTCAGTATGAAGACCAGATCCCTCTTGCACCAGGTCAACTAGCTATCTCACCACAGCAACAAATAATGATGTCTCCCCAAGAGCAAGTGTATATGCCTTCGCAACAACAACTTATGATGTCCCCGCAAGAGCAAATGAGGATGTCCACCCAGATAATGTCACCACAGCAACAGATGATATTACCACAAGCACAAATTATGTCCCCCCAAATGATGCCATCACAGATGATGCCAACACAACAGATAATGACCCCACAGCAGCAAATGATGTTGCCACAACAACAAATGATGCCGCAGCAAATGTCAGCACAGCAGATGGTTCCCCAACCAATGATGTCACCAGAGGTGCAGATGATGTCACAGCAAATACTGTCACCCCAACGGATGATGCCTCAACAAATGGCACCACAGGTTATTTTATCTTTTCTGTTTCATGATGTCCTTGCTCTATACACAGACGCACAAATATTTTCCAAGTTTAATAATGAAAATTTCAGATAACTGTCATTTAATAGTTTATAGTTTATTGAAGGAGGGTTTTCCACATGAAAATCAGACAGAATATCCCATTGCATTCCCAACCTGGAATACTTTCTCTGTGAATCTGTGCTTCACACAGGCAAACATGCACTGGGGATAGTTGAAAGGTTTCTGGCCTTAACTAATAAAAGTGTAAAGACATTGACAAATAGTTATAATGCAGCTAACTTTAAACTAGCTTTATTTACAAACCACTTACGGCTAACACCACTAACACAACAGGTGACCAATGATTACATTGCTTGTCATAAACAAACCGGTTGGAGAAGCATTTAAGTAATGTGCTTTACACCTGCAATAATAACAGCTCATAATGAGCTGCAGCCATTTTCTGGGACTTCTCCTAAAGTTGATAGTCGTATGCTAAGTAGAGTCACTTTTTCACTGTCACCTCAATACAATTTTCAGTAGTGCTAAACCATTTTATGAGTGTCAGTGGTTGCATTTTCCTTAGCTTATGTCATTCTCCATTTATTTGATGCTTGTTTGTGTTTTTCCAACAGCAGATGATGACAGACCTGATGATGATGTCACGACAACAGGGTTACAGCCAGCCATTAATCCCTACACCAACTGCCATGATTATTAAGCAAGCAAATATTTCTTCACTTCCTGCACGACGCCTGCAATCCTCTCCCACTCCATCTCGGCGCTCTGTCATCATGCCCTCCACACAGATGCAACGCCATCCCTCTGAGATGGCTTCCCCGGTATCATCTCCTATGATGCCACAAAGAAGAAGCCCCTCCCCACAACCATCCATGAGGACTGGGTTCATGAATGCTCAAAGACCCCCTTCTGTTATGTCAAGACAGATCTCACCTCCAACTTCCCCCTTGGCTTCTCCCCTTGCCCGTCATCGAATACAGCCTGAGAGATCACAGTCTCCGGGTGCTTGGGGACCCTCACCATCTCCCCGTGCCTCAATGATTCGGCACAGTCCTCCACCTTCACAAAGAGCCTCAATGAGGGTACGCTCTCCATTTTCCTCACCCCGTGCTTCTATGAGGAGGCAAAGCCCCCCACCGTCAACTACTCCTACCGGCAGTCAATTTGTTGGGAGAAGGATGGGTGGGCTACCCTCACCTACCCTCTCCCCCAGTCATACTTCTCCTCCTCTTTCTCCTCCAGTCAACAGAAGGCCATCACCCTCCCCATCGTATCGCAGTATATCCCCTACAGGGCCCCGGCCTGCCTCATCATCTCCTTCTCTCTCTCGTCGGTCAACCCGACTGCTCAGGGATCCCACACCATTGGCCAGGCCTAGAATGGGGGGAAATGTTCCCTTAGGTGCTATTAGGCCCTCCCCTATGGGTCTCCGGGGGCGTCCAGTGCCCCCACCTACTCAGAATGTGCGTCCGTTCCGCGCCTCTTCTATACGAAGCAATAGGTCTTCGGTTCTCACAATTGACTCCTCCCTCCACTCCTCCCCTTTTCAGTCACCTCGCGTGATCCACCGCACTCCCCTTCGGAGGAGAGAATCTGGCCACTTTCCTCCTCGCCCCGTGGCTCGTGGGCGTCCTCTCATGGCCCAACATTCTACGAGAAGGATGCCTGCTGTCTCACCACAGCTCTCACTTAAGCATATGCCACACCCTGTGTCCCAACGCCTTTCCCCTCATCTTTCTCGCCAGTCCTCACCCCACTTGTCCCAGCGAGTTACCCATCCAACCACTTATGCACCAGGAATGTATGCTGATCCGTATACGGAGCAGTCACATCAGTTTGTAGCCCCCTCTTCTTCAATGTTATCTGATGCTTTACAGAACCAGGGTATCAGACAGGCTGCTTTATCTTCTCCTCTTGGACCACAAGCAGCCCACATGAGAGGTATGGATGAGATGGCTACTCAATATGCAGAACCTTATTCTACTTCTTCCCCTATGCTTAGTGCTGCAATGCAAAACCAGTCCATTCGAGATGCATCCTATGTTTCTCCTTTGCAAAGGCCAATGTCACCTTATGAAGAGTTTTTGCCCCCTTCTTCCCCACTACTGTCTGGAGCTTTACAAAACCAGGCAGTGAGAGAAGCATCATATATGTCTCCCTTGCAAAGGCCAATGTCACCTTATCAAGAGCGTTTGCCTGCTTCCCCAATGCTGTCTGGAGCTTTACAAAACCAGGCAGTGAGAGAAGCATCATATGTGTCTCCTCTTCATAGACCTCAGTCCCCATATGCTCCATCTGTACCTTCATCTCCAATGCTCTCTGGAGCCATGAGACATAGTCAGGCACTTAGGAATGTAGCTTCTTATCAGACTCCACATTTACGCCCATCATATGGACCGACTGTAATTACTTCTTATGATTATATCTCTGAGCCTGGCCCAGCACCGCTGCTCCATGATGCTTTACAGAACCGGTATGGTTTGCAGAACGTCTCATCTCTAAGATCCCCAATGATGCAACGCCATAATCCTTATGCACCAACTGGGCCTCAACTCCACTATGCACTAAAGCAGAATCCAAACCTCCGTCAAGCATCTTATCAGATTCCTGTGCACCTCAGACGGTCCCCATATGGACACCCACCACCATCTTCACCAATGTTAGCAAGTGCCCTACACAACCCTCAGTTGATGCAAGCATCGTACCAGCTGCCAGACGGATCCTTTGTGTCACCATATGCAGAGTCACATTCTTCCCCATTACTTGGCCAGGCCTTGCAAAACCAACAAGTGCGTGGAGCTTCGTACAACTTGCCAGATGGATCAGTTATCAGAGTAGGTATAAAAGGAACATGTCAAAATAACTAAACAGCTTCATATGTTTTTTGTCCACAACAGTTTTACAGTGACATTCATTTGTACATACATACATTTTTACAATGTCATAAAATTACAATTGAACTCATATATCTCTTTCCACTTTCCATACAGGACCCACGACTGCCCCAGAAGCCCATGTCCCCTAACCTTTCCAAAGCTCTTCAGAACCAGAATCTCCGGACTGCTTCATATACTCTCCCCGACGGCACAATTATAGACCCCAGACAGCAAGTAACCCATGACTCTTGATCCCTTGTTTGAATTGAAGTTATATTTTATTGTAATTTTGCCTGTTTTCTCTGCCAATCATAGGAATTTATCTGATTAATTTGGTGATGTTGTTTGTGGCTCTGCTCCCTTACACAGCAATCTGTTTCCCCAAATTTGGCTGAAGCTCTAAAAAACCCAGCTCTGCGTGAAGCCTCCTATTCTCTTCCTGATGGTACCATAGTGATTGACCCAAAGAAACCGAAGTCCCCGAACCTTGCAGCGGCACTTCAGAACCCTTATTTGAAAAGTGCTTCGTACACACTGCCTGATGGAACTATCATCATCGATCCACGGAAACCTCCTTCTCCAAACCTGTCAAATGCTCTTCAAAACTCTGCCCTTCGGAGTGCCTCCTTCACACTACCGGAAGGTGTTCATGACCCCAATACACCCATATCACCAAACCTGGCAAAGGTAACTAGCAATGGTTATCGACTCACTTTGCAGTTTTTTGTTTCATGTAGCTTTTGTTTTGCCAAAAACAATTAGAAATTAAATGTAGAAAACAGACACTTTAATTGTACTGGGGATTAATGGACTTTGCTTCTCTAACTTGGCATTATCTCTCAGCTTACCTTAACTAAAACCTGCTGTTAACCTGCTTTTTAGGCTCTCAATAACCCAGCCCTGAGAGGAGCTGCATACACCCTCCCAGATGGAACTATCATTATTGACCCAAGGAAACCAAGGTCCCCCACCCTGAAGGCCGCGCTGACCAACCCCTACCTTAAGGGCGTATCCTACACCCTGCCTGATGGAACCATCATCATTGATCCCCGGAAACCTGTCACTCCTGATCTGTCTAAAGTATGTAATTAATCTTCCCACCAATATCTGACTATAACAGTATAGTCTGTATTGTTCAAGTTTATAAGAACACTTGCCCAATTTTGTAAATGTGAATATTTTATAACTGACTTAGTTCCTGCTTCTGCCACTTGTAGGCTCTTTTGAATCAAAACGTTCGAACTGCATCGTACCAGCTCCGGGACGGGTCCCTGGTTATTCCTGGCCAAAAGCCCTCCACTCCAAACCTTTCTGCGGCTCTAAGACAGCACAAGACAATTCGTTCTGAAGATCTCATGCATCTGTCTGGAAACTCAATGTTGAGAGGTTCACCCAAACCCGCCAGTCCTAACCTCGCTTCTGCCCTCCTGAAAGACGAACTGCGTGGTGCCCGCTACAGGTAGGGAACTGCACTACTTAAACAGTGAGAAACTAATGACCTGGTCCAGGTGTTGTACAGAATTGCCTTTTGAAAAATCAAGCTTAGAATTTTCTTTTTCAGCCATTAGTGTAAGTGTCAGCAGCTTGGCACAGCCACCAGTGTATGAATGTGTAAACGTGTCGATGAGTGGTCAGGAGACCAGTGGAGAAAGTACAGTCCATTACACCATATAAAATGATGTGCAAATTTTTGCTAATGTTTGTCAACGGCAGTTTAATGTTCCTCATCGAAGAGAACCATTTCTTGCTCCCCAGGTTGCCGGATGACTCTTTTCTGACGAGACGGTTCAACAACCCGAGCCTGTCTGATGCTATCCAAAACCAACAGCTTCGCTATGCCTCGTACAGGCCACCAACAGGTCTGCAGGGTGTGGATGATTGCTATGCTGTGGTTCCACCCTATGGGCCACAATCAGGACACTGGGCCAGAAATGCTAGAGGAGGATGGGAAGGAGGGGAAGATGTTTGGGCAGCTGAGAAAGTTTTGCCTCATGGTACCATCCAGAATTTGGCAAAGTGGTCCATGTATAAAGAGGATGGCATGCTGGAAGGATATTCACCAACACCTCGAGCTGTTAACCGGGAGCATGATGACCTAGACTGGACTCCTGTCAGACAGAGGGGACCTGGTCAAGGCTGGTATAATAAGGTAAACCCATTTCACAACTTGTCAGAGTCAGAGAGATAACAGAGAAACTTTACAGACACATTCACAAATTCATGGCCTCAGTTTACTGTCTGACTCTTATGTAAGAGAAATCCACACAATTAAGCCACATCAATCAACTATCAATCAATGTAGAATCTAGGTGCTGTTAATTTCATAAACAGGTCATCCTGCATCAGTTCTTTATCAGCCAGTGACAAGATCCTACACGCTGTGACAATGTTGCATGACAATGTTCGACTAATTAGACCATTATGTGTGTGTGTTTAGATCTACTCTGTCCTCACCATGCCCACTTCAGGCCACAGGGTGAAACGCTGGGCAGAGGGAATGGAGGACATGACACAGCTGCCGTAAGCGGAATCCAGCATTTATAAACAGCTTCACAGCATGAAGTCACACGTTCTGCTGCTTCATTGTAGAACAGTGCAGCTCATTTTGATGCACATTCTATCAGCGTCTTCAAATTATAATATACTCAGTGTGTGTCTCAATGTGCCGATAGGCTTGCAAATCTTTTTGTGGATTTTAGAAGAAAAAAAAAAAGAGCATTTATGGCCTTAAGTATTTTATTCAAATGAAACACCAAACTAAATGTCCTTACAGTTATCACGTCACGTCCAAATGAAACAGCTGCATGAAATGTTTGTTATTATTCATAAGCGTCCCACAGAATTCTTTTGACAGAATTTTTTGACATGGAGACAAAATAACCCTCCATGACCAATTTTGACTCCACAGAATTTCACCAATTTTCACACAGATAAAGACCATTAAGAAGTTATTCTTATTCTTATAAGTAAACGTGAGAATCCTGTTACAGCGTGTCAATATGTGGTCTGTACACTACATTTTCTGTGTGTTTAATTTCAGCGAGCTGAATGAGACCACAGTTCTGATGAACCTGAGGAAGCGCTACGACCAGGAGCTCATATACGTATGCTCAATGATTTATATTCAGAGTAAATAACTCATGCTACATTACTCTAATTCATAGCAAGTCCCTTATATCCCTCCTTCCACTGTCTGTCTTCTCCTTTTCCCTCTCGCCCTGTCACACAGACCTACATCGGGAGCATCCTTGTGTCTGTGAACCCTTACAAGCTGTTCAACATCTACGGCACAGACATGGTGCTTCAGTATGAAGGTCATGGCCTGAGTGACAACCCTCCGTAAGATTGTATATGTGTGACGATGTTTGTGTATGTGTGTGTTATATTTCTGTTCCTCCTTCAGAGATTCCTGGTCAGCTGAAGAGGTTGTTTCAGTTACCTTAAAGAAATCTTGAGACAAAGCAACTGCGAATAATAACCTGTAATTCCTTGGAAGCAGGAACCAAATAATCACATATATATCACATTATTATCAACATACATGTTTCGATACAGATTCAGTTCAACATTTTCTATTAGAATTAAAACAGCATCTTTAGATACAAGCTCTCTGTGTTTGTTCCTCTTCAGTCCTAAAGAGGATAAACCACATCTAACTCTTCCAAAGAGACTGTGTGTGATCTCACTGTTGGACTTCATCCGTCTACATGTGTTGAGAACTGTACTTGGAGATAGACTATGGTGGAGAAAGGAGGTGTAAATTCCAGCACTCTCAGGTGTTAGTTACAGTTTCCTATTACATTACTGTTGGTTGGTTTCCAAGGCAGTGCTTGGTTATGGATTTCATTACCAATTCACTTCACATGTAAACACGCACACACACACACACACACTATCAGGACACATCCAGATGCATTTGCCATTAAAATGTTTTTCATGTTGCAGCCACCTTTTTGCCCTTGCTAATCTCTCCTACACCACCATGATGGATGCCAAAAACAACCAGTGTATTGTGATCAGGTACGAAATGTTATACTGAACATTCTGACAGTCTTTTTCACTTTGGTTCGGCGTTCAACTTGCTCAGTTAAAAAAAATATATATATATTGAGAGAACGACGGCAGTTAACTGTTTATTCTTGTGACAGCGGAGAAAGCGGGTCTGGAAAGACTGAAGCTACTAAGCTGATCCTGCGTTATCTGACAGCCATACATCACAAGCGCAACGTAACACAACAGGTAGATATTTATTATACATGCACAAAGACAAATGCATTGTTATACTATGATTTGCATTGAAGTATACATACTGCTGTACATACAGTTCATATTGTGGTCATTTAAGCCAACACTGTTATTGTTTCTCTTTCTAACGTCCCGTCAGATAGAGGTAAAGTACTTCTTGCATTATTCTACTCTCATGATCACGATCACCGTCACTGTTCATGGTTGCCTTGGTAATATGTATTTTTGCTGTCACTTGTTAGATCCTAGAGGCTACACCCTTGTTGGAGTCTTTTGGGAACGCCAAAACAGTGCGCAACGACAACTCTTCGCGCTTTGGCAAGTTCACGCAGATCTGCATGAATGAGTAAGTCATTTCAACCACCTTGTTATAGCTAAACCCTGAATGAGCCTGTGGTTACACACGGACACACACACTCACACACACACACACAAACACACAAACACACACACACACACACTATGGGCTTAGCGGAGAATATGGTAGCATGTCCCAGTAACACAGTTAGATGAGTACTTGATCTCTGACACAGAAGAACTCACCACATTACACATGTATGACCTGTTAATTAACATGTCGTGTGTGTGTGTGTCTGTGTGTGCGTGTGTGTGTGTGTGTGTGTGTGTGTGTGTGTGTGTGTGTGTGTGTGTGTGCACACGCCTGCATATGTGTAATTTACCAGGGGTGTAATCAGCGGTGCCATAACGTCTCAGTACCTGTTGGAGAAGTCCCGCATTGTCTTTCAGGTGAGAAACACACACACACACACACACACACACACACACACACACAGGTTAGGTGGGGTCTTCTTACACCTGACTCACTCTGAGAAAGAGGAGATTCTCACAGCATGAGAGGTGTAACACAAGGTGTTGTTTTCTACCTGTGTCTCTATCCATCAAAAGTCCACAGCAACCGCTATAGACTGTCTGGCTTTCTAGTTTTGTGTATAAGTGTCAATTCGGTTGATTTGTCTACACATTTATGTGTGTGCATCTGTGTGTGTGTGTGTGTGTGTGTGTGTGTGTGTGTGTGTGTGTGTTTGTGTTGATCCACAGGCCAAATCCGAGAGGAACTACCACATCTTCTATGAGATGCTGGCAGGTCTTCCTCCGCATGAAAAACGCTCAATGTATCTTCAGGAAGCTGAGACTTACTACTATCTCAATCAGGTGCTCATAGAACTGGATGAATACACACACAGTCACATTAATAAATGAGATGACACTTTTTTTAAAAGGTAGCATTTATTCTACAAAGTGATTAATGGCACAAACATGGAACTCATTATGATACATGACCACATGTCTAGTGACCTTTGCAGTCAGGATTCTCTGTATTTTAGAGGAACTGAGTGATAAATGTAATTTGCTGCTATTTCTTTTTAACAAAATGGACAAACAACTTGTGACTGTATCTTGGGAGGCTTCAATGACTGATGTACTTGTAGAAAAGAACCTAGTTTTGTGATTCTGCGTGGCTCGAGGGATGGAAGAGTCCTGTTCAGATAGAAGTACTTTGTCTCTTTCTGGGATGGATTGCCAGTGAATTGTTTAGACATTCATGATCTACAGTGGATCCTAAAGTCATCTGCACTGCCAGTAGACCGGCATGTCTCGGCAACTGTTGAATGGATTGCCGTGAAAAATTGGCTAAAACTTTTATTTTCTCGTAGCTTCTTGTTTTTAACCTACGCTGCCTGTTAGGGCTGAAAGAGCAGACTTGATGATATATAGTCCCGGATCATGCCAGCATGACTCATCACCTGGCTGGTCAGGGTGGTACAGTAGTTCAAATAGAATAAATAATTGCCGGGTCATGTAGGTAATGTGATGTTGACAAGAAAACAAATACATTTATATGGTTAGAATTATTTAATGTAGCATAAAAAGGCAAAATCAAAAGTATTAAAAAATGCCCAAAACAGCCTAAGACTACTAAGGGTTAAAAAAATCAGAGGAGGACGGCAACAGATGGGTGTTTCTGTAGTTCCAACCCCGCCAGGCTCGGCATCATCTCCCTCGTGGATCACGTCACATTAATTGCAGGATTCTCCTGTTAACTTTGAGCACTCTGTTGCACCAGTCACAGCCAGCAGTGTTTTCATAATGTAAACCTTGAATTACACTTCTTCATCACTGCAGCAAGATGAGAGGTTAAACCCCGGCAAGGCTGCAAAAACAAGACTTTCATCTGCTCCTCAGTTGCTCTTCAATTAGAGTTGTGATGATCGTACCGGGGGTTGTATTTTGTTGTTGATGATGGTGTTTGTGTACATGAGTGCAGGGAGGGGACTGTACCATAAAGGGGAAGGATGATGCTGAGGACTTCAGACGTCTGCTGAGTGCCATGGACATCCTATGTTTCTCCCCAGATGAACAAAACGGCATCTATAGACTTCTATCATCTGTCCTTCATCTGGGGAACGTCTTCTTTCAGCCTCATCAGGTCTCGCTGTTTCACACAAATCAGCTCCATCAATGAATTCAGCTTCACGGCTCAGTGATAACTATCATGTTGACAGATGATGGTAATAATACATAAATGTGTGTATGCCTCTGTGTGTGTGTGTTGTGTGTGTGTGTGTGTGTGTGTGTGTGTGTATGTGTGTGTGCGTGTGTGTGTGTGTGCTGCCCTGCAGGCTGAAGGTCAGGAGGTCGCATCGGTAGTGAGCGCGCGGGAGATTAGGGTGATAGCTGAGCTGCTGCAGGTCTCACCTGAAGGCTTGCAGAAGTCTGTCACCTTCAAAATGACAGTGAGCGCTAGACATTTAGCACACACACACACACACACACACTATAAAATAAAATAAAAGAGATGCTTTTAAACCCACATGTGTTTGAATCCCCCAGGATACAGTGCGGGAGAAGATCTATACTCCGCTCACAGTGGAGAGTGCTGTGGATGCCAGGT